>FTPT01000196.1:0-16803 GCA_900156845.1 Coprinopsis strossmayeri
CTTTCGTCTATCACAGTGTTACTTCCGTATCCACCCAATATCATTCTGCTCTGCTCTCTTCCTGTCTTCTAGTCACTCCCCCATGCAACTAGCCTCTTCCGCTCTTAAAGTCAGTTAGTGTTTTGGTTTAGTGTTGCACTGTTCGTGACAGGTATCAGTTGTGGGTGTTATGATCTTTGGCTTGTCTTCCCCAATCTCCTGTTCCACTGTGGGATACCTGCTCATATGGACCTTGTCAAGGACGTATCTCCTGGGCTGACACTTGGTGTCTGTACCCTTTGTCCTTACCTCTGCATGATGAATCTGGAGCAGCTGCACTGCAAAGCACTCGCAAGGGTGATGGTGTCCCACCACAAGTTTATGGTTGAAGTCCAGCACTATCAGAGACTTCATTCAAAGTGCAAGTGCAGGCTCTGGTGGAGACACCAACTCAGAGCATGTATGGTTGGAGTATCACATGAGTTGAACACTCACAGCACTGAGGCTGAATTTTGTGACTAGACTGGTGTGCAACATATTGGGTAGAGGGGTCCCTGAATGACTGGCAGTACTGGATGATAACCTGACTTTACAACTTCCACAAGAAACATGATGGTATGTACTATGTGAGGAAACGACTTTGTAAATCCTTTATGTAAGAGCCATGATGTGTAGAGACAAGGACAAAGGAGAGCTCTCATGGCATTTATGTTAGAGTTCTGGCTCCTGTCTAGGCAATATATGGGTTGAAATGCAATTTGTATTGCTACTACCTGATTTGTGTCTGTGGGATTGATATAGTGCTCAACTGTCTTGCTATTCAAATGACTCCTTGGCTAAATGGCCTATTGGAGGATGTACATTCCAATTATATAACTGATGTGTAGATGGGCATCAGGACCTGAACTGTTGCCCAGTCCTGTTTAGTTCTGGGCATAGCAGGAGGTTTCCCTGAAGTCCCCCTCCAATGCCAATTTGGGGGGTTGTTTCCCTCATGAGGTTTCATGTTAAACACTTGTCGATATATTCTGGGTCTACTCTGGCTATATACATAATTTGGGCAGTGGGATTCGTCTTGTCCAGGTTCCGCCGAGACCTTAATCAAGCCCTACCCTTAGATAATGATGATATTAATAGATCCCCCGACACAACGCATGACACGCACGTGCGTTCCTTGAACATGACAAACGTGGCAGTGTCGTGGCAGTGCTCTACATAAGGTGTGTATGACGTATGCAGCCGCAAGTGATTGTGTTTGGGGGCCGAGGGCGGACCAAGTTGCCGGCGAGTCTATTATTTGACAGCTTCTGCGACGGTACAAGGGCGTGCCTTTTGGTGTAAACGTGTTTGCGGCTTGACTCACTCGACACCTGTTCTGTTTTTACTTTTCTTTTACTCTGTCACTCTATTCTTTTTACTTTTGCGCCTTTGCGGGGAGTTGTTTGGTTCTTTGTGTTGCTGGCAGACGGAGGAGTATTGGACGTTGTTGGCGCTCAAGCTCAAGGCGTTGGACGGTTTCACGAACGAACGGGACGACTACGATTACGACTACAATACAGACGATACGAAAGGATAGAACGTAGAGGATGAGCGTTGTCGAAGAACGAGACGACGTATTCTCTTCATCGACATCTAGTTCACATTCCACGCTCAAACCTCCACCCAAATCTACCTCTCCATTTCCATCAATACTCAAATCTACAGCTTCACCTGCATCGACACCCAACTCCAAATCCAAATTCAAACCTAAAGCCCCCTGGCGCTCGCCTTCAAGCTCGACGTTGTCTTCTCGGTTTGGCGTTGGCGGCTTCATCTCGCCGCCGAGTCTGACTTTGGGCGTGGCGACGGGTGTGGGGGAGGTGGAGGTCTCGAGGGTTACGGCACAGCCGGAGCTTTCGCGGGGGACTAGTAGGAGAGGTGTTCAGGAGAGGTTGGGTGTTATGCATGATGGGCGGAGGAGTCGGAGGAGTTCTAGTTCCAGCGGGGGTACCAGCGCGAGTACGAGTATAGGGACAGGCAAACAAGGTTAGTCGATAACCTAACCATTATTTAACTATACAGAAAGCTAATCGTTTGTGTTGATTAAGATACGCCTCCTGAGAGCTTTGCGCCAGCCTCTTCGACTACGGTAAATGCACCAAGCTCGACAAAAACGACGCTAGCATCGACTACGGCAAGCACTAGCACAACGAGGACGACGTTGGATACTACGCCACCTGCAGGCGCCGCCGCGCGCGGTAGTACTAGCGGAGAGTTAATCACGAGCCAGGCGCCATCACCTCCTGACGCTGAGCTTCAACGTGCATCTTCACTTTCAGTCGCGGCGTCGTCTCTTGACCCTGAACGTGCGCTGCACCCACCTTTGATTCCTTCGCCTTTGACATCGACCTCGCCTTCGAGTGTTGCCTCGCCTTTGACCTCGACAGTTACATCTACTTCAGCGTCAACATCGACGTCGACAAAGGCACCGATACCGACATCGATTCCAGCTAAATCCTCGACCTCGACTTCGACCTCGTGGTTCGCCTCGTTTGGGAGGTCAAGAGGGCGTCAAGCTGTTGCTACAATGCCTAATGCGAATGCGAATGCGAGTTCTTTGGCGTCTAAGCTGGCTGAGAGTGTAGGAGAAGGAGCAGGGATTGGGAAAGGGAAAGGGAAGAGTGTTGGAGAAGTAGAGGTAGAGGTAGAGATAGGGAAGGATATGGATGGGGCTGGGGAAGGGACGATGGATGTGTACCCCCCGACGATATCGATTACGGAGGCGTTCCCTGCGCCGCAGGATATAAATGTGGATTCGGCCGCAGCTCCTCAAACTCTGATCCAAGATGCAACGACATCGACACCTCCTGTTGCCATACCTTTGTCCGCAGCAGCAGCAACAATATCCTCGACAGCAACAGCAACAGCAGCAATATCCTCGACACCTCCAATGACGACACAGGTTCAGACGCCGCCGCCGACGATACAGACGATACCGATAACACAGACAACGCAGACAACAAAGACGCCTGCGTCGAGTCCGCCGGCGAAGAAGAGGTGGTTTTATGCGTCGAGGGGGAGTGCGAGTGGGTCGAGTGTGTCGTTGGCTGCTCCTGCTGCGTCTACAAATACGAGTGGGAATACGAGTGCGGGTGCTTCGACTACGGCTCTGGCTTCTACGATCGCAGCTACGACTGCAACTACAACAAGAACCTCGCCTTCTACGATCGCAGATACAACTGCGGCTACCACGACCCCGACCGCCAACACCTTGACGGTAAGAGAGAACACGACTGCAACCACGAATGCGCACGATGTACACCCCGAGTCTACACCTCCAACACCTGCACCTACACCTACACCTGCTCCTAGTGCGACCGATGCCGCGTCTGGATCTACCGCCTGTAGTCCGCCTGTAGGAGGAGGAGGAGGGGGAGGGGGAGGCGGGATGTTTGGGTTGTTGTTGGGCCGTTCGAGCAAGGTTTCTGGTGTTGCTTCTGTGTCTGTGCCTTCCGTGCCTGTGGCAAGTTTGGAAGGTGTTGGTGTGCCTGTAGGAAGTGTGGGAGGAGGAGCAGGAGGAGGTGTGGGAGGAAGTGGTAATGGGAGTACGACTGTGACTGCGAACGGTGAGTAAACACTTTCTCTTCTCTACCCCCTTTTTCGCTTCCCGGGTTCCTTTTTCGTTGTTATTTCTTTTCCTTCCATGTCCTCCCATGTCCTTTCATTTCGTTCATTTCGTTCGTCTCGCTCCTTCCTCCATGCTTTCCTTTCCTTGTTCCTTCTTTTTCTTTCTTTCTTCCCATTCCTGTCTTTGGTTACCCCTTCTCCCATCGTTCCTCGTCCCTTCTTGGTCTCGATAAGCTGTCGGTTATCTCTACGCGGCGAAGGGACACCGGCTTTGTTTGCGTATACCTGTATACGCACATACGCCATATGCGTTACTCCTCTTTCGTTCTCTACCCTTCCTTCCTCGCCATCTAGTTCTTAAAATCGCTTTCGGCGGCAATGCCTCCAACGACGGGCGTATTACCACCCTCCGTTCTGTTGGAACCGGTTTCATTGTTCATTGTTCAAGTTCAGAGCTGTCGTTTCTTGTTGTCACTCTATTTTTGAGAGAGGGGAAATGCTTCTCGCCTTATCTTTCCACTCTTTCCTTCCATATGACCTCCCTTTTTTTTCTTTCGGAGTTTTGCTGGTCTCTTCTGCTTTCGCCGATCAATTTTATATTTATTTTTGGATTCCATGTTGGGATAAGCAGAGCTTATTCGGTTGTTTGTCTAAATTCGTGACGGTTCTTGGGTGTCTTATCTCTTGTACGTTTTCAATTCAATTGTACGGCCATCTAAGTATATAGTTTTCATTGACTTGCTTTTATGTTGTGTTTTTGTTCCGCTTGCTTCTGGTTCTTCTGTTCCTGATTCTTCGTCTTATCTTTGCATTCATGAACGCACTTACTTTTTCGTTCTTTCGGACTCTTCCTTTTCCCTTTTCACTCTATTCTCAACATCGCCGCGTACCGGGATCTCAATATCTCATTATGCTGACGCGTTTCGATTTACGTCAGGTACGATGACACCGGGTGGTTCGAGTTCTGGGATATCGATGCCGGCGGGTTCGACGAGCGACAATGTCGAGAGTACAGCTGGATATGGTATGTGCTGTTACCTGTTCGACGACATCTGGTCAACCTTTTTGTCTTTCTGCAGTAGCACGTTCTTCAACTTTGACTTCGACTTCTTCGAGTGCGAAGAAAATGAAAGTATCCATGGGAGATGAGAATGGCGTACATGTACCCGAGGTGGTGATTACGAATGCGAATTCGAATGCGAAGATGGAGGTGAAGAAGAAGAAGGACACGAGCACGAGTGCGAGTACGAACGAGGACGACGACGACGAGAAGAAGAAGAAGAATTCAAAGGACAACAAGAAGCAGACGGTGTCCAGTCTGACGGCCTCGACAGTTGGGCTATCCAACAATCCGGCAACGAGTGTACCATTGTCGAGTTCTGGTTCGAAATTGGGTTCCAGTAACGGAGGTTTGGGTGAGATCCTGAATAAGCATTGCGACGCCCCTCCTCCGAGGCCGACCCCCCTTTCGAAATCTGTGGGTGATGCTGGTGGCGCTACTGCTGCTGCTGGTGGTGGTGCAACTGACGATGCACATGCGCATGTGGATAATGACAATGGACACGCGAGTGGCGATCTGAAGGCGGGTGGTGGTGGTGATGGGGCATCTTCAGACCAAGCTGGTTCGTCCGAATCGGAGACCTGCGCGGCAGCGGTGTCGGAGGGCGGAGATGGTAGCGGTGGTGATGCTGCTGCTGCTGCTGCTGCTGCTGCTGGTACTTCCACCGCCACGAGGCTGCCGGAGGGAAAGCCCAGTTCGAGTTGGTGGGGTTATGTGGGATGGGGCGGAGGCGGAGGAGCTAGCGCGGGTGATAGCGGAGGTGGGGGTAATAGCGGTAGCGGAGCAGGAGGTAATAACGGGATAGGAGGAGCAGGAGGAGGAGGAGCGAGTGGTACCGCGAACGCTCATTCTCATTCTCAGGGTGCGGTGGAAAAGGCTAAATCTAATGCTGCGGATATAATTAAATCGAAGACGGAGGCGGAAGGTGTTGGTGGTGACGATGATGTTGGTGTTGTTGGTGATCGTGTTCTTGGGAAGGGGATGGATGAGGGCGAGGAATCGCCGGTGAGGTTTGGTCTGGTTTCAGGTACCCGGCCCGTTGGAAATGAACGTGAACGTCGAGGTTAGTGCTCTTTTTTTGGTCTTTGCCGATTTCGGTGTTTTGTTTTCGTGCCGGGTTTGGTGTTTTCTGATATTCTTCTTTTCATTTCCCTCTACATTCGAGTGATGACATTTTCTTCTCATTCGACGTTCTTTACTTTGCATTCGAACCTTATTTCTTCTTCTGTTGACTATGACTCCTTTCCCCCCTTTTCTGATGATATGCGTATACGTGACGTAACGGAAACACTGACATGTGTTTCGTTGTTTAATCTTTTTTTTTTTTTCGACAGGTGGTGAAGGACGTAAAGATGGGCTTGGCGAACAGGCTTCCGATGGTTCTCAGAAGAATGAAGGCGGGAAGGACGTGAATGTCAACGAGAACGGGAATGGGAATGGGAATGGGAATGGGAAGAGGGGAATTGGCGGAGATGGATCGACAACCTTCGACGACCGCGACTTGGCTAGTCGTCATCGAGCTCGAAATCTTAAAGGTGCCGAGGATGGAAACTCTGGTGCTGCTGGGGATGGGGCCGAAGAAGGAGGGGCAGGAACTGGAACGGGGGGAGAGCCGGCGCGACGCGGCCCAGGTCAGGGTGGAGAAGAAGAAGACGCCGCGGTGGCGTCAGGAGGAGGAGTTATCGCGTGGCTTTCCCCATGGTCGTGGTATCTGACCGGCGGCGCGACGGCGTCTTCCACGCCTGTGACGGCTGGTGACGAGAGGGAGGCGACGGCATTGGGTACGACACCTGTGACGGGGGTGGGTATGGATACGCTTCAAGTTGTGGCGGCCGGGGCGACGAGTGCGATTGGATCCGAGGCTGAGGCGGACGGGAGTGGGAGTGGAGGGGAAGCTGATGTCAACTTGGATAGGGATCGGAGTAGAGAGGATGCAACTCCGACTGCGACTCCGACTACGGCTGATGGTGCGAGTGCCCAGGAAGGCACTGCTGGAGATGGTGCGGCAAACCCGATTGAAGATAGTATTCGGGAGAATAGGGGTGTGTGGGCGTCGTTCTTTAGTTCTCGGGCGCTTCTTGTCAAGGCGATTGGGTATGGGAGTGAGAGTGGGGGTTTGAGGGAGGGGCGGCAGGGGGTGAAGGATGAAGTGAAGAGGGATGAGAATGGGGTTGAGGTTATGGATATTGAGGAGAGTGATGAGGAGGGGGAGGGACAGGGACAGGGACAGGAGGAAGGGGAGAGAGGGAGAGCGTTGGTTAGGGCGAAGGACGACAAAAAGGATGGACAGAATCTGTCAGATGTGACAAAGGCGCTTATTCCTCAGGTCAAATCGACGTCCAAGGCTGAGAAGAAGGATGGCGGGAAGCCTGAGATGAAAAAAGAAACCGAGCCGCCTACCGATAAGCCTGCTGCACCGCTTACTCGAGACGAGGGGTTGAAAGACAAGGTTACTGATTCCGTGCCTACTACGAAGCCTGGCAAGTCTACGACTGTACCCCCAAGTCCTACTGGGTCGATTACGCCCAAGGCGAAAGAGAAGGAAGTGGAGGAGAAACAAAAGGGCAAGATCAAGTCGAGGTCTGCGCCTAGTACCCCGAAAAGGAACAACTCGCCTACTCCGTCCTCGTCTTCTTTGAAGAAGCCTTCCGGCCCCCCGCCTCCCCCGAATTTGGTGTTGCCCACTTGGGAAGACGTGTTCCATACTGCGCCGAGGAATGTTGTTCCACCGCCTCCCCCGGCCCCACCGCTTTCGAGGACGAATTCGGTGAGCAAGGATCAGAATGAGGCCCAGAGTACGATCCTTGGGAAGACGATGAAATTTGTCAGTGGTGTTTTGTTTTCGAAGGATCAACATCAGCAACAACACCAACAGCAACAGTCTGGAATCGGGCAAGGGCAATCCCTGGGATCTACTTCTCAACGCCGAGCCGGGCGGGGACGCGGCCATCCGAACACGTCTAGTCTGAGTCTGACTCGCACGACGAGTGGGCTGGACATTGAGGTGCTGTTGGAACAGGAAAGGCAGAAGCGGTTTGAGAGGTTTGGAGAAGAGCTTCCCAAGGCATGGAAGGTGTTTGAGGTGGGAAGGAATGTGAACCTGGGTGGGGGTTCCCCAGCTCCGGACCATACGAGCAGGGAGGGATTCGGGAATATATCGGGGCTTGGGAATAGTACGGGTGTTGTGAGGCCTGCGACGTCTCGGCCCAGTTCGATGCGCTCTCTCTCGAGAAGTGCAGCTGAGCCGGTGCCAGATGTGTTGAGGGGCTGTAAGCGGGTGGTTATTATTGGAGTTCATGGATGGTTCCCTGGTGAGTCGAATCTCGGCTGGCGACCTGTTTAGTTGCCGAAAGGTCGAGTTTATACTGAATGCGATGCGTGTGTTTGCTAGGTGCCGTAATGAGAACTGTACTTGGAGAGGTGCGTGTTCCCAACCCGTGGCTTGATACTTCTTTTAGGGCTCATAAAGCGCGCATCTTCTATACACCTTCTCTCGGGAGATATGCGGGCGTAACTTGACGTGCAGCCTTATTTTTCAATTTATTCGTGATGCCGAATTGCCGAGTTTTACTAACTCTATAACCTTTCCAGCCTACTGGGACGAGTTCCAAGTTTGCGAATATGATGGAGCAAGCGGTGCATGAATTCGAAGATGCCCATGACGTTCGGTTGGAGAAAGTTACCAAGATTCCGCTGGAAGGGGAAGGTACCATCCAGCGCCGCGTCGACAAGTAAGCTGTGGCACCTCTCGAACTCGATCTGCGCTGACTTGGAAATGCGAATCTGTGTAGACTGTGCAGCAGTCTGCTCGCCAATAAGGAGTGGATGGACGACCTCTATGCGGCTGATGCCATCATCATCGCGACCCATTCCCAGGGATCCGTGGTTTCGACCCACCTTTTAGATCGGTTGATTGCAGATAAGCATATTAAGACTTCAATTGACGCTGTCGAATTATCTGGAGGGGACACATTCCCCTCGGCTGTTGGGCTGACGAACTTCCCGGAAAGGAAAGCTCAGCGCATCTGTTGCTTGGCGCTCTGTGGGATTCATCTCGGACCTCTTCGTTATCTCAACACTAGTTCATTGCTCCAGCCCTACCTCCAGGTGCGTGGCTTCATACGGTCTATCCACTTCATTGACATCTGTTCCCTTAGTACTTTGAGTCTACCGCTGCTCGAGAACTGTTCGAGTTCCAAGTAGGTGGTCTCTTGTTTACGTCCCCTCGTTCGATCCCCATATGTCCGTTTAGAACACCGAGAGTGCCGTCTCGAAAGCGTACGTCCAGGCCCTTCGAAACGTGCTTCATCATGGCGTAAGTGCCTACGTCTTCATTTAAGCTTCATAGTATTAACGTCTTGTATTGATTTAGGTGAAGATGGTCTACGTTGCTTCTCTCAACGACCAGGTGGTTCCGATTTACTCGGGGATATTTACAGCTGCTTCGCACCCTATGATTCTGCGTGCGCTTTATATTGACGGAGATGCATATCAGTACGTCGTCTGTGACTTCACTGTGTGCGCGTTTGATATCTTGATTGAAACACCTATTCATAGCTCTTCTGATTTTCTTTCAAACCTACTTGTATTGCTTCTTCGACTTCGAAACTCTGGGATTCCCGATGGAGGGTTATTAAGTCACCTCTCAGAAGCCACCGCGGGATCCTTGAGCGGAATAGGGCACTCCACGGCGTATGAAGAGTCTTCGACCTATTCGTACGTCTTTTGAATTAGCATCTTGTTAATACGTGATGCTGACGCGTTCCCTGCTCGTTCAGATTGGCAGTTCGTTACCTTTTCGAAGCTAATGACGGTGCGGCACCATACCCTGAGCTTCAACTCGAACCATTTGATGCTATGAACGAGCAAAATGACTATGAAGTGAGTTTCTTCGTGGCTGGATCCTCATAGATTAAACTTGAGCTACCCTTAGATTCCTTGGTCATTGCGCGACGTTATCGCAGATGAACGAGTAATTCACTACTTCTCCAAGGAAGTTGCTCAACTTCGGGATGCGTTCCGCGACTGGCACCCCAAGACTGCCATCTTACGGGATTTGAAGCGTAAGCTTCAACCCATCCAACGTCTTCCTAGTTCTTTCTCTTCGCATTTTTCAACTAGTAAATTATAGTTAGATATCCTCATACACTCAAGTTTCTGCCTTCCAATTTCTTTGTCATTTACCCTTTTGGGCGCATATACTTACATTGCACATTGTTCATTTCTTCCATTATTTGTAGCTTACAAGAATGTATCATAGCCGTAGAGTTTATACATTGGTATCAACGCCTATACAACGGCCTAGGGAAATTGTAGTTGAAATTGGAGCGGAGATAGTGATGATGGTGCGGTGCGGTTTTGAGTTACCGATACTCTGCGCCACAATCACCTATTGTTGTAATAATTCTCCGTCCATTCGAACGGTTTAGTATAGCTTCGATGTCAGCTCTATCAGCTGCTGTCAGCCGGAATGAAGATATATGCAGGTTGTCGTCGGTATGCTCCGAAAGGCCCAGCCGAGTACCTGCAAGTAAGTGGGAAACTAAGCTCGCTGGTGAGGAATGGTGTGCAAAACGAACCGATGAGTACTGCCCCGACAAAGTGATGGTCAAGAACCCAGCGAGTCGCTATGTTGGCGATGCTTCTACCTCCGTGCCTATCACCGATGGTTCGTAGTACAATTAATAAGCTCTGGAATAGCTCCCATGTGCCCCAAGCCTTGACAATCATATCGAGGTACTATTCAAGAAAAGTGATTCAACATCAATGGGGAACGATGATGGCAGCCGTGATCGACAATAGACGGCTTACCTTTCTCTGAGATGGAGTAAGATCGCCGGAGTAGAGATCGGGTTCTGGCTGTCCAAGCCATTTGTCTGCGAGGAAACCTCCGCACTAGTGTTGTAACGGGTTAGGTGAATGAAGACAATAGAATGCGATAAATTTTCTGCTTACCAACGTGCCATAAGTGAGTAGCTTTAGTCCGTGTTTTTCACAGATGTCGGACATGCCGTGAAGTGGGCGTGTGTCGATAACGGAGAACTAGGGCGGCGTCCGTTGGAAAGGAGTGATGAGAAGGAGAGGAAGGCACCCTACCTGAACCTGATTGGACACGATTACCCCTGGCCCTAGCTCTGTGCATATCTCGTCCGTACGGATCGTGTCGAAGTTGCAAAGTCCGATGGCTCGGATGTGGCCTTCAAGCCTGAGGTCGTTGAGAATGCCCAGCGCAGTGAGGTACCCTTTATCGGTATAGTCTTGCCAGTGGAACTGCACCGAACCTCTCAGAACACCGTATTCAAGAATGGGATCGCCATACCTGAAGAAGATCTACGTGCTGAGATCGCATTCTAACCATCCGCTCCTGGACCGCAGCCCACACGACCTGCCGAGTTGGAACAATCTGCTTGAAGACACACCATTTGGTGGCGCCGACTATGACTTGGTCCGAAGGTGCCCTCGATTCTCTAAACTGGCCCTGTGATGAGAGAAGTCAGCCTAGATCCGATAAAGAAACGATCGCTTCCACTTACGAATATGATTTCTGCGCTCCCATAATGGTCGGCTAAAAGGGGCTAAGCTGATGAGAAGAGGAAGCGTGAAGGAAGAAAACCCACCCTATAACCAATTGAAAGGGAGGTGAAGGTCAGGATGGTTGATACAACCCACGCCGCATGCCAACACATACCATATCTACGAGGGTGATTAAATGTAAGTCCAAATAATTACTCCCGAGAGTTAGGGAAGTGGTTTACCGAAGGCCACGTATCCCGATTCAACATGTCGTGCCATCCCTTGACGAACCTTCGCCGCAGAAACAGAACCCCAAGCGTTGCTCGATAGCTGCCATAGACCTACCCACAAACGTGGGGTGGTAAAAGGTCCCAATCGAAAGGTCTCCAGAGAGCCGTTCTTCATCGGGTACGAGGGTGGCGACATCAGAGGGTTCGTTGTAGTTATGAAAGGTTTATATTGGCGGAGGACGTTCTCGTTATGAAATGGGCTATATTTGTAGATCACTCGCCGGTGAACAGTCTTTGGGCCGTGGATTTGAGTTGCACAATACTAGGCTCAAATCGAGCTGGTTTTGGGTTCAAATGGAGGAAATGAGCCGGAAGAAATGAACCTGTGTGACATAATGCGAGCGCTTCGAAAATTGTCCAACTTACGACCATCGTCCCAGGGTCACAAGTTTGACCGAGGTCGAGATTAGAGTATACATCCCGCGATCCATACCTTTTTGGTCGACACCATTAGCTCGCGGCTAAGGAAAATAGGCCGGACACAGAGCCCGCGGGATCAGAATAGATCACTGGAAATCTCGCAGGTTTCCAGATCTCGTTGTCCGCCCCTGATGCAATGAGTACCGTTCTTCGAGAAGTCTATATAATGCGGATGCAAGAATGCAGGAGAAAGCGTTCCCCAGAATCCCAAAAAACCTCTGCTACGAGGACTAGCTACTGTTCGACACGCTCTTCACCATGCCTGCTCCTGACGTTAGTTCGACGCGGACCTTCGACTCAAGACCGGCCTTGGGGCATGTGTAGGTCGCTTTCTTATCCTAACACTGTCTTGTTATTAACGTCTCGTGTTTCAGAAACCTGATGATTGATACTTTCATCGCCAACGCCAGTGTGGAAGAGTGCGTATACCAACCATCTCGTTATGCTCTAGAGGTCAGCTAACCGGCGTATTACGCAGCTTACGATCCATTATGCGCAATCTTCTCGCCACCGGTCCGCCAGGCCTGTCTCCAGCATTCACGAACGCCGCTCGTTCACGGCTATGTCAGACGTCTGCGAAATCAAAGCCCAACCCTTACGCATTCTTCCGACGTCAAACGCGAGAATCTGAAGCTGTTCCACTCCCCCACCTCTATGAGGCCTTGACGCGCGCACGGTCACTGTATGGTGCAGGACTGGGGTTCACCAGCTTATCTGTTCTATCCTCGGTTCTTCGTGCGACCATTGGCCTACGGTGGGAAGAGGATGGTGATATGGCTGATATCTTGGCCGTTGTTGATGCCGATATTGGACAGGCCATCCAAGTAAGCAATTGGCTAAACATGTAATACACCCGTCTTACGAAACCTTCCCAGAGTTCGAAAGAAGAAATAGAAGGGGGGCGAGTTAGCGATTTCACCGCAGCACGTGAAGCCGTTCAGGATTTGCGAAAGGCGGTACAGGACAGTTTCAACGATGTACAAAATTGGGGCGGTGACTTCCCGTTCGAGCGCGCGCTGGCGAGCCTTCAATGCTGGAAGTTCTAAGCACCATATATACCCCCTACATTATTGTATAATACTACGCAAATGACCGGCACGTCTTGTATTCACGTCCTAGATAGAGATTTACCATATTACGTTCTTCGTTATCCATTCCACTTGGGGGACCCACGAGGTTCGGATTGTCGCGAGGTTCCGGAACAATATTACTGCTCAGCATCAAAGCACTTGTGGAGGTCCCAGAGTTGATACCCAGTTGTACGGTTGCCCACTAGGTCAGGCAGGCGGTGGTGATAGTTCGCGATGGCCGAGTGCTGGGGTCCTTTTCGGCAAGTAACCAGTCATTATTCTTCATCGGTGGTAAGAGCGCAGTAGGCAGAGAGGCTATATACCAAACTAGTCAATCAGAGATGAGAAATTGTAAAATTGGAACTTAATTGCCTTTATAAAACAAATGCCAGCCTATAACTCGATAATAACGTTTCGACGCCGTGAATGACGCATCAGCACTTTGAGGATTCCATGCTGTCCCTCCTGTTACCATTTAGTCCGAGGGCGTCTGAAGGAAGCATTCAATATCCTCCACCCCCATCCTATCCGAGGCAAGCAGAAAGTGTACAGAGTGGTAGTGGACCTCTTAGCTTGCTTCAGACGCTTGTCAAAGTCAGCGAACATTGATAAGGACTGAAGTCGACACCTGTGCGATTGTGCATGCATAGCTTCGGTGTCTGGCAAAAAGCAGAAAAAGTCAACATTAATTGGATGCTCGCGGACAGAGGATTTCAAAATATGTACGAGTGATTAACAACGCACCATGCGATGGGTTGTAGAAGGAGCCATACTGATTAGGGGCGGCTACGTTGTTTACTTATAATCATAGTGGAATTCGTGGCGGATTAGATTTGACTGAAGCGTCGCATCATAGATATCATCACA
The DNA here is from genome assembly GCA_900156845.1 of Coprinopsis strossmayeri. Classification (NCBI taxonomy): domain Eukaryota; kingdom Fungi; phylum Basidiomycota; class Agaricomycetes; order Agaricales; family Psathyrellaceae; genus Coprinopsis; species Coprinopsis strossmayeri. The sequence continues at coordinate 13,806 of FTPT01000196.1, forward strand.
TCTACACTTATCTCACCTCAGAGACACCTCCAGCAGGGGGTATTATACCGAGATTTGCAGTACGTAGGGGTAAGGTCAATGTGCCGAGTCTGCCGACAAGGACCCCAGCACTCGGCCATCACGAACTGACCCCTAGTAGTGGACAACCGTACAGTTCAAGGTGGTCGGCAGCTCACTTCCGCCTTGAGGTCTTCTGGTGCATAATCTATGACAACACGGGGTTATAATAAGAACCACACGTCATTTGGTGAGCACAGAATCATACTACTTCGCGCCCCAGCGTTCTTTCAGAAAGCCGTTGCGAAGAGGTGTTTCCTCGTGAAAGACGTACGACTCGGCTCTTTTGCGGTATCTCGTCTACCTTGTCAACAACGGCCCTGTTGGAATGGCAATCGAAGCAAGTTAAGGTTTATGATCAATGTGCTTCGCTGGCCAGATACGCATGGTCAGAACTCTGATATCAGGATTGCCGTCCAATGTATCTCCCTTCGAAGCACGGTGAAGTACGGTGCGGAGATTCTTAGTTACAAATATACTCTGGTTCACTCCGAAGGCTCGCAGACTCATGGCCTGAAGGAACCACCTCCGCCGCCGTTCTGGGGGGTGTCTTCGAACCTTGAGCCGCCAAGAGGCCCGAAAGCTTTTCGGGAGTACATAAGTGTGCCCTATACCCAGGAAGACCAAGCGATAAGCCGATGCCGCGGAGAACCGCCGTATGATCGTTTTTACTTTTCCCTAGCTCTCATCGGACACACTTCCTCTCGTAAGTCTGTCTAAGAAGTTGTCTTGGAATAATCACGGATAAACGCGCCAGGAATTCACTCTTCCTTCCAAAAGTACCCACTTTCTCAGGGACTTGAAATCGAAAACGCTTCCCAAGTTGATGAATATTCTCGGAGGACGAGATGCTCGCGTGATTCAATTAATGAAATGGTGGTATGATACGATTGAAAATTAATGAACCCCCATCGCATGGTCAGCTCAACTCTTCTGCCCGATAGACTTTGAGGCTTCGGTTATGTCGGTCGAATTTTCGGAGTGTGGATCCACACAATTCGAAGGCGTTCTTAGAGCATGAATCACTTCCAAAGTCCTTTGAATTCTGAACTCCATATGCCACTCTGCCTCCTATCTTCCTCATTCGGGTCTTCTATATCATTCGCGGAGTTGAGTTCGGGGGAATAAACGAGCACATAGTTCTTTCCAGTTCGAGGCTTAACTATGACCCTATCTCGATATCGTTGTCACATCCAAGCCTCCCTCTGTTTATAGACTGTTCCCCGTTGCGCTATTGATAGGATCACGATTACTCTGGCCGAACACCTTCAGACACCTTCAAGCGCATAGAGTTAGAGTCGTGTCTTCTTCCCCCACTGCGATTTCCGTAGCTATCATTTACACCCAGAACCCAAGCGCATTCGTTTTCAATTCCCATAGTTAGATAGCAACATACGCCAAGGCTTCCTATTCGGAGCCAAAGCCCAGGCGCTCCATTCCAGCCCCGGTGCTTATAATGCCGGTGTGAATATGGAAAGCGGCTCACGGGAGCTCACGGGGAACTGAGAGCTGTAATCGGCCTATTGATGAGACGCCGGGAAGTCACCGTGCGCCTCAACCGCTGGCCTCGTTTGCGCCTAGTTGCCAAGGTACGTACCTCCTCGGTAAGCTTCAAGAGGCAAAACGTCGCCGCTCGGCTCCTGCGCGATAATTTCGCATTTTGCGTCAGGCGCTCTTTTCATATCGATAGAGACACACGAGGTGCCAAATGAAAATTCATATGTCGGTGTATAGTAGTTCACCGATAGAGTCTTATGACTTTGGTCTCACCACCGAAGAATGTGGTAGGTTGTAGGTCACGGTGGGCTAATTTCGCTAAAGCGAACTTCTATTCCAATGATCGCCGTCATAAGTGGGTAAAGTAAGTAAAGTTCAGCCCCTCGCTGAAGTTACCGGTCGACAATCCGTTGAACCCCCTCTCTGATTCTCCTCACTGGAAGGCCTTCGGTGATATATATCGTACTAGGAGGTTCTGACCCATTTCGACCGGGCTGGTTGTGCCAAATCGACTCGAAACACATAGAAATCCCTAACGTGCTGGTCCTCCCACCCGGTACAAGCAAAATTCATCAGCCGAAGCCAAAGCAAAGACACGCAGTTGTCGTCCCGGGACCAATTCCTAACAGCATTTTATAGTTCAGGACAAAACAGAAGGAGAGACCCCGCGGTTCGTCCCTGATTCAACTTAGATAATACACTATTCGCGCGGGGTACTTTGAATGAATATTGAATAGCCTGGTTCAATTCTGAAGGTCGCATTAGTCTTTGCAATTCGAGGCGGCCTTCGGAGCCAGAACCAGCTGTTCATAGAAATCGTTCCACGTCTCCATAACTTTGGGACAACGATATAGATCTGCCTCTCTACGCTACGGCATGAACGTCAGTTTCAGGGGAAGAAATTCGGAGGACTCGGTTAGGACGGTGCGGGAATGAGAGGATGATAATAGAAAGCTTTCGTGCAACTTATCAGCGCATGTACGGTGGCAATAGCCATGAGGTGAAAGACAGCGAGGATTGTCAGGAAATCAATTATGAGAGACGGACATGGGAGATAAAATAGCGGAGGAAGGCGGAGAGAAGGAACGCGAGGGAAGAAACTTAAAAGGCATGAGGGGGATCACTTTGAAAGAGATTTTGGGAAGGTCATGGGTTTGGGACAACTTGCGGGAGGAGGGAAGCTGTGCATAACATGGCACGGGGAAGTGATGGTATAGAACGACAATTGGAAGGACGGATCTTTTTCCGCTTCATGGTCGATGGTTAGACCATTCAGCACTGCAAGTACCGAAAGTGAAATGCGCTGGGAGAAAAACATGGACAAACGAATGTAGGCGATTTCTTTATACAGTCAAACTTGTGAAAATGCATACCAGTGATAATGCATAGTCAGCAATAATGCATAGGTTTTTTGATCCACCAACTCGGTGGGCGGGAATTTGGG
>FTPT01000106.1:0-70826 GCA_900156845.1 Coprinopsis strossmayeri
ATTTTCCCCGATTTACTGATGCTTGCGTAATATATCCGATCCTGATCTACGTTTTACTGAACGGGCCCAGAGAATTGATTTTTTGTGACATTCGACTATGTATTTCATCAAGAATCACTGGAATAAGCATCATGACGAAAGAGTCCCACATGCACAGTCAAGTTCAACTTGCCGGAACCATCCACCGTTTTTGTCTCTCGAAATGAAATCCTTCTCCAATACCAAATTTATGCCCACCCCGGATATAAGGCTTACAGGGGTATTCGACGCAGTGCCAGGCGATTTACACAATAGCGTATTGCCGCCGATTCGTCGTCAACACCTACGTAAGTTACCTCTTTCAATGTTCGTTGCTCTCCGAGAGTCCCACCCTAAGCACAGTGCCACGCGACGAATGCATTGTCTCCACGTGGAATAGGCGTCTTCCAAGTTCTCGGAAGGAGGATGTGCGTAATGTTGGGCTACCGACTTGAGTACAGAAACATTATGACCTACCTAAATAGTGAGCGGTCTCTTTGGGGGGACGGAGGCTCACCTAGGCTCATGGGAAGGTGAAGTAACTCTAGTGATCATCGCGGAGATGGTATCAGGCTCCGAAATGACACCGCTCGGATTTCCACGATAAAGCTACATAGACATAAGTATCCTCTCGGGAGCGAGCCGCAATTGAGTTTTTTGGAGCCTATCGTTTACAGGTATGTGTGCATATTCCGTTCTCTTGGCTTTTTAGGTCCGTTTTGACTGTCACTAATGCTGCTCTGGAATCCCCTTCTAGGACTCTCCACGACGCTCTTCCGCGTCAATCACGTCCCGTTCAGCTAGCTGGTCATCTAGCTTGCTGAGAACCGGTTGCGGAGCACTTACCGCTCATACTTCGTCTCTCCTGGCGGGAGCTGGTGAGTCGCGGATTCCCCAGAGGCACGGCTACCTGAGAGCTTTTCGAACTAAAACCTAACTCATAGGTTATGTTGCAATTGGATGGAGTTAACCCTGGAGGCATATAGCATTATTATCGAGCATGTCGGAAATCGCTCTGATATTGCGATCCTCTGCAGAGTTTCCAAGGCATTCCGGCGCGCAGCAGAGCAGACGCTCTACAAGGCCATTCACCTGGAAGATCCCCACGAGATCCGGGACCTCTGCATCTCGCTGGCGAACTCCCCGCACCTGGGCTCACTCGTCGAGTCGTTCGCGATTTCGCCCCCGGATGAGGATGACCGCAGTGATGACTCCGATCATGGGCATGGACATGTAGGTCCACCCGCAGAAGTGCCAGAGGACCTTTGGGTGTGGGTGTCGAGGGCCCTCGAGAGGATGCATCGACTTCGGTATCTTGACATAAACTCCCAGATTGGTGGAACGTCCGGGACCGCACTTTCTTGGATATACCCGCTCTCCGTGTTCTCCCTCCACACTATCCGCTGCGATTTCGACTGGGACGAAGCCCTTGTTACTTTTCTGAACGAACAGCACGACCTTGAAGACCTGTATATTTTGGATTTCCACATTCGACTTACGCCACCCGACACGAACACGAATGAACTCGAAACGACCACTACTGCAACTACATCTGCAACCTCCGAGCATCCAGCCCCAGCTGCGGTGCTCGCCGCAACTGCCATGCCCAAGCTGGCGACACTGGAATGCACTTTTTCTGAAGCGGCGGAAGTCATTGCGCCCCACCGACCCATCTCGCATTTGAAAACGTGTTTTTCGCGGACGGAGGCAGCAGCTAAACGCGAAGAGCTCGAGCGACTGTTCGCGAGCCTTTCTCTATCAACCCAATCTCTGCAATCGCTGGATATCGCCGATTCCACATATAGCGAACCCTTTGCGATGGAACTTCTCAGGACCATTGTTAAGACTAAAATCACGAGCACCAGCCTCCGTTACCTTGGGACGCTCGTTCTTCCGGTTGGGGGCCGAGAGGTACGTTACTCTGAACCTTCTTATTTTGGTCTCTTGGGCTTATAAAGTCGGTTTGTTCATTAGCGGCTGCAGTTTTACGGATTGCTGATGCAGCTCAAGTTCCTTCAATGCATTGAAGTTGAAGTCTCGGCTTGGGACCCGGTTCCATCTACTCCTGCGGCTTTTCGGGCCCTGGCTAGTGAGCTACGCATCTATTGTCCCTCTATTGTGATGGTTGTGTTTGTCCATGACTTTGAGAGGACCCTTGTTACCATCACACAAGGTATTTATACCGTCCATACGGATCCATACACAGAGCACCTATGGCGGGAATTTTAGCAACATTGAACAATCTACAGGAGTCCCCAACCCCACCTCCCCAACTCATTCCCTTTTCTCCCGGTCTCTCTGCTCATCAAGCTTCATTCCTTCGTTTTTCATGACGTTATGATCCCTTTGTCATTTGTACATGTTTCTTCCTTTGCTTTTATTCGACTCTTGCGCTCCGGGGCTTTAGGCATTCAACGTTTGTAACAAGATTCAATATTCAATATTCAATATTCAATATTCAAGTTCAGAGTGGTTTTCTTTTCTAACCCTTATACCCGCATTCTTCGCAATTCCATATTACTACTGTAGCATTTAAAGTGTCGTACCCGGTGTGTCATTTACTGTTATATTTTACTGACCAGATCATTGGACATATACCTACCAAATACCTACTTAAAAGTTGACTTTCGTTATAATCGTTATTCTTATTTCATTTGCTTGGTAATTATCTCGACATTTGGAAGGATCTCCATCCCGACTTTCGCGTTTCCTGGGCCCTGCGAAACAATAATAGACAAGACTTATGAGATGAGAAAGGAAGGGATATGCATGTATTACGAGCGGCCTGTATTACGAGCGGCCTGTATTACGAGCGGCGTGGCGTCACTCCGCTATGAACTCTGTAGTCTGGAGTCTGAAATCCTCCGAATAGCCTCCAGGATTCGGCTTCTTAACTGAGGGCAATCGATTCCGGGTCTTGAATCTTGAATCCTTAAAGGCTACTATACTTATGTGTATTGCATCCAATTCAATTGTCACCTCGAAACGCGTATCTGGTTAATGACTAAAACGCCCGATTCCTCCTATCGCTTCGTTGCGGTTGTCGTGAGTTCCAATTGATATTATCACAACCCCGCGGATAGAATTGAATGGAAACTTCCTAGTTTCCAATACATACGTAGTGAGCGGTGTGTATTACATGGCGCCTTGTGGAACGGAGAAGTACATAAGTAATACAATCCAGTTACTCCAATTGCGGCCCTACGTTCCTGGCTTTTTCCATACTTAGACTCGTTATCTTTTGTATATAGGACATAGGAATGATTCCGAGGACGCCGTTAGGCTAGCGGTCACTCAAGATGGGAAGTGGGAATGTCAGTCGTTTATGTAAATCGGGACTAATAATTTTTTAGTGCTCCTGACTGGCATTTGCCGAGGCACTATGCGGCTACTTCCTAACGTTTCTCAGCTCATTTTAGGCCCCAACTCATGAAGGATGGGGGTAGACATTTCTAAGGGCTTCCCGTGTTAGCCACGCAGTGATCATCTGGTTAGTTCCGCAGTTCTTGAATTTCCTATCTATTGAAGCCACATTGCGGCGCCTATTGAGTTGCCGGGTTGCCGGTGTATGGCCATATTTGTGATGGAAGCCGTCGCCCCCATCAAGGGAGGACGGCATGTCGGAGAGCTTCTCCCGCCTCGTTGTTTCTTTCTTGAAACATGTTTTGAACGACTTTCCCCAATATTGGAGTCCAATCTCATGGATTTACTCGTGTACAATCATGGAACTGAGCTAGAATATGGTGCTCGGGCGAAGTCTAAGATTTTTCGCTGTGGTCGACTATCGCAGTTTCTCAGAACCGTAGCGGCAGGCCAGGACAAAAGGGAAGCCGTTTGTGGCTAACTGAAGCTTGCGGCGACGTTGGTCATGTTCACTGATGTCTCGAGAAGAAGCATCAAGAAGTCTGATACCACAGTTGGCGGTTAGCCAGCTGACCCATCGAAGACGAGATTCTCCCAACTTCAAGAGTCAAGGTATGAGAACTCTTTTCCTTCTTTGCGATTCGACTCTGACAACGGACGCTTCTAGATAACATAGCAGATTACTGAGCTACATCCTATCTCAGACGTTCTCTAACCGGCATAGCGATGTTGACGGCGTCATCTATATTTCTGCAGACCCTCAGCGACGCAGGCATCACTCATGCGTTTGTGAACTGGGGATCCGACCATCCTGCTCTTTTGGCGGATCTGGAAAGACAAAGGTCGTCCTCTTTCAATAGAGAAGAGACAAATCCGACCATTGTGACTTGCCCCAATGAAATGGTGGCCTTGAGTGCCGCCCAAGGGCACGCCCAGGTAACGGGAAAGCCAGCTTTGGTCATCATTCATGTCGACGTTGGTACACAGGTGCGAGGTCCCGCCCGTCCTTCATTTTTTTGGAGGCTTGACCATGCGCTCTAATTCGATAGGCTTTGGCCGGTGCGGTCCACAACGTTGATCGTTCCCGTACACCGGTTATCATCTATGCTGGGGCTTCTCCGTTCAGTACTGAAGGCGAACACAAGGGTACAAGAAATGAATGGATAATGTGGCTACAAGGTACGTTAGTCGCACTTCATGAGTCCCTCAACAAATGGATGTGACAGATACCCCTGACCAATCTGCGATCGTTCGCCAGTACATGAGGTACTGTGCGCAGCTGCACAGTGCGTTGACTATCCCCGGTGTAGTCCGCCGAGCAATGCAAATGTTCGTGTGATGTCCAATTTGGAGGTTTTGTGTGACTTATACTAGGTGTATGCAGTGCTTCGAGCCAGCCGAAAGGCCCAGTCTACCTCTGGGCCAGAAGGGAGGTAATGGAGCAAGAGATCGACCCTGTATTATTCAGAGACATCGTCGCAAACAATGCAAGTCAGACTTGGCCCTCCATCGAACCTTCTGCATTATCATCAACCGGTAAGCCAACAACATAGATGTTCTTGCCTTGGTTTTATTTAATTGGGGTGACCAGCTGCTTCACGCATCGCAACGGCACTATTAACGGCACAGCACCCGCTAATTATTACGTCCCATGTTGGACGCAACCCTCACGCGATCAGTCCTCTCCTGGCAATATCGACTCTTCTTGCAGTACCCATCCTCCCTGTCTGCCCCTCTGTTGTTTGCGTGCCGCATTCACATCCCTTCGGTCTCGCTCCAACATATCTCAATGCACCACCTGGGTCCACCATCTCCTCATTCGAAGAGTCCCCGCCTCCAGAATCTCCTCACGCCTCTCAAGACCTCAATCACCTTGCCAGAGCCGACGTCATCTTGGTAGTGGATTCAGACCTAACTTGGATACCTGCCAACGGGCAGCGCCCGCGCCCAAGTGCACGGATCTTCGTGTTGGATGGGGGTGACCCTTTGAAGACGACTGTCCAGATGGGATGGTGGAGGGGAGAAGCCGAAATGATATGTCACGCGGATGCGGAGGTTGGCCTTGGACAGATCCTGGACTCTGTGCGGGAGGTTGACCAGAGCGGAATGATTGCCGAAGGGGAAGACGTGCGACGCCGAGCACGTAGGCTGAAGCACCAATGGCAACGTCGTGTGCAGGACATGGATGCCGCCGAGCTCGACTTTGCAAGTGCTGCGTCAGTGCTGCCGTCGGATGAACCAAACGCACCGATTCCGAGCGGACCCAGTCCTCCGACGTTCACCGTTCCGAATATTCTACGGGTGTTACGAGAGGGGATACGTGACCTTACACCCAGCCATGGAGAGCGAGCGTTGGTGCTCAATGAATCAATTACGAACTTCCAGGCTGTCTGGGAGCATATGCGGCCGGAGCTCCCAGGAAGCCATCTGACTTCTGGGGGTTCCTCGTTGGGCTGGGCATTGGGAGCTGCAGTGGGTGCGTCGCTTGCTGGTACGACCGCACACGCCCAAGCGGAAGATGAAGCTGCCAGCGAGGGAAGCGGAGGCTACGTCTCCCATGACCTTATTGTTGCTGTGGTTGGCGATGGATGTTTTATGTTTGGTGTACCAAGTTCAGTGTACTGGATGGCAAGACGTTATGAAACGGTGCGCGACGGCTTGAGCTTAAACGCAAATTCCTTAACTGACACTACACGCAGCCTTTCTTAACGATCGTTCTGAACAACGGAGGGTGGAGGGTACGTGCTCTCCGTTCAGTGAAAAATCTTCCTCCAGTATTAATCCGGCATGTTACGTGTAGGCTCCTAAACTGTCTATGTTATCGGTTCATCCGATAGGCCACAACAACGAACTTTTGGCCGGTGTTCCGGGAGACGTCCTATCTGTAGGGTTTGGCCCCGTTTGCCCGGATTATGCCCAAATCGCGGTTGCAGCTTCGGCTGGGTGGACCTGGGGTACGCGGATTGGAGGGAGGACGGACCCTAACGGAGTGTTTACAGGAGATACGTCTGCGTCTGTCCTGAAGGAGGCGTCGGTAAACGGTAATGTGGAGACTCGGAGCGCTCATTTCCCTGCCGATGGAGGGAAGGCGTTGCTTGAAGAGACTATAAGAACAGGGATTAATGTTGTTTTGAAGGAAAGAAGGTGTGCCGTTATTGACTGTGTTTTGGAGGGTATATAAGTAGGAAGCCTTGGTGCACTTCTTCCTCTTTATGTATTCAAAGTGAGTGTGTACTATGTTACAGGTCAATGCATATATCTCGTGAAGATGTTTACAGTCCAAGAATGTCTGTCTTGGCAGGTGCGGCAACCTCCCACTGCAGTGTCAAGTTGGTCTTTCCTTGAGGAGGTAAGGCACAGATGAAGTTAAGCTTGCCATTTTTGCCCAGTGAGGCCACATCGACATTCTCCTCCTCTTCGCCTCCATAGTCCCACTTCGCCGTCACTCCTGAAGCAACTTTGACTGGGGCCGGGAATTTCGTCGAGGATGAGCCTGACGACTCTCTTTTGGTACCACTCTTCCCACTCAAGATGCTCCCAGCATCGCTCGAGGTACCAGGAAGCTGCAATGCAGGACTAATAAGCTTCACAGTGATCGCGGCGTCCTCCGAGACGTGGATTTGGTCGACAAGTTTGACGTTGTCGACATTGATGCTCTTGGTGTTGTGCACTGTGATGCGTTGGGTGAAGGTGCGCACGTCGGATTTAGAGAGTAGACCGGATTTGGAGAGTTTCTTGATTCGAGGGTGGTAGGATACTTTGATGGCGGGGTCGAGTCTGTGCAAAACTCATTAACGGCACTGATCATGAATGGAGACAAAGGTCTACGAGACTCACCCGAGTGGGCAATCGAAGCTTTCGTCTGGGCTCACTGCGGGGACGTTGGAGCGAGAGATGAAGCTACCGTCGACATAGACGCTCGCAGGCCCTGCGAGTAGGACAAACTCGGATGAGTTCTTGATCTTGGCCTAAGGAGAGTTGGCTGTCAGCGAAGTAGATTGCATGGCACTTAAAATGGACGTACGTTCAAGTGGACTCTAGTGTCCATCTTGGGGACCGAAACCCAAGTCATCTTCGCGTCCAGGTTAAGTTGGACGATGGTGACGTTGTGCGAGGATGCGTCGCTGGGGATGGTCATCTTACCAGGGACAGAGAAGGTTGCGGATACGTTTCCGCTCTTGGAGGAAATGTTGGCGCCCCGAACGGACATTTCAGGCATGGGCATGTGGGGTGGTGGGGGAGGGGCCATGGAGAACGCAACGGGCGCTGCCCTTGACGCTGATGCGGACTCACGCCGTGTGCCCAGTTGTGTGGCCCTCTCAGAGAGGAGATTAACCCGAGCAGAAATATCTATTGGCCTTTCGGGATGGTTTATGGATATCCTCCATGGGTATAGATGCGGAATGCTTTTGTCAAAGGTCGGGGTGGCTGTTTCCAAGACGAGTGGAACGTCGGTCCAGTCCTGGTAAAGGCATATCAATTAATAGCCCCAGAACGGATTTGGAGGAGCAGGACTCACCTCTCCGGTATTCTGTGTTAGAGACCCTTTGTAGACGAGCGTGATGGCCTTTTCTTTGGTCTGCGTATCGACTCTGATGTCGTATTTCGGTGACCAGCTAGCGCCTGTCACAGCTACGAAGGGATATTATTGCTGAGAGAATGTAATCCTGAAGCTTTTTTCTTTCCATACCGTATACAAGCCCCAGCTCGATTTCACCGCTTTCCGCAGCAAACACGCCAACTGAAGCCTTCATAGACAACATGAGGTTTCTCTTCTTCCCTTCCAATTTCTCCCGCTCTTCTTTGATAACTCCTTGAATTTCATCGAGCTTGTCTTCAATACTGAGGCTCTCAGCTTGAGCATCCTTGATATTGGAGTTGTAGTCCGCGAGAACGTCTCTCAGCTGAGATGAAGGAGTTGATTTGGAATCCAAGCTGCCAAGGTAGTCATCGAGGGACTTGAGAGTCTGTTTGGCACGGTAAGAGCTTTGTTCGAGTAGTTTCTGCTCTCGCAACAGCTCCTTTAGACGAGGAGATGTTGTTCGTGCCTCGGGAGGTTGAATTGGGGATATAGAAACTTCTTGTATTGTCCCCATGCCTTTTCCCTCCACTCTAAAATCCCCGGTGATTAGTACATTATATGTACAAAGGGGGAGCCTGTTCACCAACCGAAGAGAATCATAGTCCGTGACATTAGGAAGACCATTGATGTGTACTTGGTTCTGCCCTGTGTTTACAGAGAAGCGGAACACCCTCGTTACTTCAGCGCGACCAGAATAAACGGCAACGTTGGTGATTTTACTGTCTTCGACCGACTCTAGCTCCACCACATGGGGCACAAAGGGAGGCGGGGTTCCTGTGCCCTCGGATATTGGAGCACTAGAAGCCATTCCGTCGTTTGGGGTGTGGCGAAGTCGGGTTAGAGGGTGAGGTCTGGTATGCAAACAAGTTCAAAGTTGCCAGGGCCAAGGCTTCAATGACCCGATGCTTATGGATTGCTTTCAGGTACATCGAGCATTGAGGAATGGACATCAGCGGTGGTTATTGACGTCATGTATGTCTCGATGGGTCTCTGTTGCCAGGACAACCTTGTCCGCAGTCCTCAAAATAATCGAAACTTCAAGGACTCCACGCGATGTCAAAGAGACTGCAGGTCTCAGTATTGAAAGCCCATCTTTGAATTTGAATCCAAGTGCGCGATTGATCCGGCTTGGAAACAATTGATTATCCGCGATCATCAGACTCGGACGCCTTCGCTACTTACAAGTTTTTGTATGCAAGGGGTAGCGGACGAGATGCCCAATAACGGGCACGAAAATACCCCATTAGGCGGTACGTCCTACCTATATATCTAGTCGTTACTAAATTCGTGAACTGATGCTGCCGTATGCTATGTTCAGCAGGCAATGGTGGCCCATTAGTTACCAAGATGAACTATGACACGTTGCAGATCGTGTTCGAAAATCTCGCACTTCAAGATGTGTTGGCAATGCGCAGGGTACAAAGATTTACTCATCGGTAGTACGAATTTTTGAGGGATTGACATCGTTATCAGGTCGCCAAATTCATGGTTGCGGTTTCTAAGGCTCGCACCATCTGGGAACAACTCGTGAAGGATCACATGCGGTCTATACCAGGCGCTTTCTACCTGCAGAAGCCGCTGCGCGAGCACTCAGTCGACGAAATGGAGCAGCAACTTGCGAAATGGTACAGGAGAAAGACAATCTGGAGGGAGGAACAGCCAGAATCCGACATTAGGCGCCAATGCTCATCGCTTGAACTTCATCCGAATATAGTGCCAGAACTGGTTCAATTGCTTCCAGGAGGAAGATGGGCCATTGGCGTCACCACAAGAGAAGCTGTAATTTATACAGATCTTCACTCGTCAGGGTCTAGAAATTGGCTACCACTGATCTCCGAATATCCCGAATGGGCCACCACAACACCTGGGGAAGGACACGAATTTCCCGAGCCTTTGATAGCTATCGACTACCTCAATACAGATACGTTGGCATTTAACGTTGCCTTGATTAGGGACCGCCCGTCAAATGCAGGGCGTCCCGTTGTAGAAGTCTGGCGAGTCGAAGAAACTAGTGAAGAAGCTTTGGTCGCGGTTCGTCTTGCCTCTTTTCCTGAACAACCCGGGATCGACATTTCCCTCGATTGCTTCTCTTTGCATGGGTCGTACGTGGCATACAAGGCCGTTCGTGAGCATGACGATCAATTGGACTTCATGCATATTATCGTTGATTGGCAGGCTGTAGGCGTCAGGGAAATACCTCATTTCCCGCGCAGAATCTTGAACGATTTTGACTCTGAGGTACGAGCCTCATCTCATATTCACAACTCAGTACCTGATGATCGATGACCACCCACCGTTCTTTATCAGAGTATTTACCTCCTCCCAAACCAACAGCTCTTGTCTTTCGGAGAGTGTTTCAGGACCCTCATCTCCTGGGGAGACTTAAAGGAAGAGTTGGACTTACCGTCGGAAGAACTGCCGCCTATCCCTGACTCAATGCGTCTGGAACTCGAAGATGAGGAGTTCGACGATATATACGTATCCCGTCCGTACTTCTTTCCCGACTCCACTCGGTTTGTGGTGAAGACGACGGACAAGATACTTGGGATAGCCATCCCTCGTAACAGTGCATCCCTTAGCATTATCAAGATCCCACTTGGATTGCGTGAAAAAGGCATCTTTTGTCTTGGCGCACACTGCACATACGAGACTGTGGCAGCCGTTTATGGCGAGACCCCACTTTTCCTTCGGGTTAACTGGCCACAGGATATTCTAGGAGATCACAGCGAGCGACAGGTCGGCGTATCCGACACACGATTTGAAGCGAGAGGCCCCGAGATTCCGAATACCAGCCAGCTGCTAAGTCTTAGTTTTGACGAAGCTTCGTACGACACTCTTCTCGTTCAAGAAGATGGTGGAGAAGAGAATGCCTTCCGTTACCACTTTGGTCAATAGCGATGTTGTAAAAGACCCTACAATGTTGCAGGGTCTTTTACAACTTACAAAGTGGTTGCAGACTAGGTAAATGCAAGGCAGGCATAATACTATACAACAGGTAATTTTACTATGTTTGGAGCTTACGAATCCAAGAGATATCACCCTCAGTGGTTAGGTTCGATTTACAAACAATTCAAAATCCTTTGAATCTCTGCTTCTCATCCCATTCTGGTAAGATTTCATCCGTGCCAAATAGCCTAAATAGAATATTATTACCATTCAGAGGGTGTCAAGGAAGAGCAACATACTGGACCAGGCATAAGATATGGCTCCGGGTTCGCTTATATGTCGTGAGGCATCAGCACCGGAACCCGAGGTCGGAGTATGACGAGGCACGCACTGGAGTAGATATCAATCGAGAGGCCAGGTTCCTGTCGATATGTGAGGAATCCGGATTTGCTCCGTACAAGGACTCAACTCACCTTTCCCGTATATACTCCTGGAATTGAAACGAGCGGACCTGGAACACCTTTGCCTCCGTCTATGACCTTGATCTGACCACAACTGACATAGAACTCGGCTGAATTCGAGAGTCAGGATTGAAGAAGGGGCGAGCGATATGATACTCGCCTCCAACTGTATTCGAGATATGTAAAGCGATACTCTCCAAGCGTACGAGGTATTCTCCATTCGGAAGGGATCTCGGAATTATGAACTCAGTTCCGCGAGTACCTGAAATGTAAGGTATTCCAAGGTTAAGGCCAAAGACTAATTCGACCAATTCTACGTCGGACGTACTTTGGGCGGGGAACTCTATAGGTTTTCCTGGAGTGACAACCGGTGGAACTTCATGCACCTTGAAACCATATTTGGGATGTGAAACAAAGGGAAAATGAATAAGATAAAGTGACCTTAAACCAAACGTTTCCACTTCCATCCCATTCCGATACGTTCCCCGGAGCTCGAGCCATGTACATATTATAGACCTGGAAAGAAAGAGTCAAATTCAAATCGAAGATCATATACGGAAGTGGTAAGCTACACCGGGATGATAGGCCCCCAGAGGCGTCCAGATACCTATTCGGGTTCCTGCTTTAACTGTCGCTGTTCCTGAAGGCAGTCCAATCTGGGTGTTATTACATCGCAGATCGAGACTATTTAGGTTTGTAACCTTCGGTGATGTTCAGCATGGGGCGACCGTTTTCAACAGCTGACCAATGAGCATCGCTGGACACACTTACAGGCTCCCCATAGCTGGGCCCACGTCCCCAATCGTTGGTCTTTCGAATATAAACCCAGTTGCCAGTTACCGTTCCATCAATAGTAAGAGCTACAAACTGGTCTGGATTGTTTAAATACTCCCATTAGCTCATAAGGACTGTAGTATGTAGTACTTAGTAATACTGACAATGCGCAAATGCAGATGTTGCGAGCAAGGCAATTGCAAGCAAGGCAAGGCAAAGCTTGGGTGCCATATCAGTGGGCGAAGAACACTGTATAGCGTAGCGTTCTCTTTTTATCCTATACTCTCTCGATGACCTTGGTAAGCTGGAAAAACCATTGTCGTAGCTGATTGATTGCCCGTTGACATGTATCTCCCAAGGCTGACCTCGGGCCTTAAGTCGAAATCGAAATGGGTACAAGGGAAAGTCGGCAACGAGCAGCCGCATAAATGCATGGGAGATTTGTGGCTCAAAGATAGCATGTTCTCAGGGAAAGCTAAATGCTCCCTTCTGCCTTTGTCCCTCGGATAAAGCGAAGCAGTTTCAGCTGAAAATCTTCATTATGCCGTGATAAGAAGGGCGGAAGTGAGAGCTGTTCGTCCTGGATTCGAAGAAGCATTCATGGCTCTGCGTTAAGTCTCTTTGGGGGTCAGGTATCGCTGAGATAGGCTCAAGGAGGAGAATAAGCGCTGGCACCCCTGACCACCATGGCATGACCAAAGTGGACACTTGGAATTCTGGATTGATCGGCCCGGTGGCAGTTGAGTGCACCATCATCCATGCTAAGATCTTTGAACGAGCGGACGAAAAATCTATGTCTCTAACTACATATTTTTTTTGAAGGAGTGATCGCATCGCCGAGGTTCTACATAAGGGCACTCAGGTTGCCAGTCTTTGGCTGTCTTTGGCCAGTCTGTCACATGGTGCGATCATTATGACTTTCGTGGTTGATCTGGGGCAGCGGGGTTGAATCCGAACCACGAAGGTCTGAATACGTCCACGACGCGCCTGCAAAAGTGAAGAAAGACCTATGCTGAAAACTTCTGGGGCGAAGGACAAGAAGTCATCGCAAGACATAACGATGCCGATAGAAACAACGCCCTGCAAAGATGAAAAACTTGACGACGAGGAAATGCATTTCGACATGCTGCTCGAAGCCTTGAACCTAAGTCAAGGCGATCATGTTCTGACTCTTCCTGAAGCCCCATTATTTTGCTCGCTCGACTCGTTCATTACTGATGCAAACGCTGCTTCGAAGAAACTCAAAGAGATGAATGGGCCAGGTGTGTCTGATCCTAACATATTGGCTCATGCTGACACTTGACGCAGATTTTCCACACCTCCTTGTCTTCAAAGACACTTCAAATTATGCCCAACCTGGCCATGTCTCTGGGGATTCGGGTAAACCTGATATTGTCGCAGCGTTTGACCAGTATTGGTTTGACAGTGGTTCCGACAACACCAACAGCCACGTTCACTGGTCTTGCATGAGTCTCGCCGGGGAGGACGCTTCTAAGGGTAAATCCCAAGACAAAGAGAAGAAAAGCGCCGCGGCGTATCTGGACCTCCTTGTCGCTGCCCGGCCCGACTTTAAAGCCGCCTTTAGTCTACTCGTCAGCAAGACCCATCTAGTGCTGTTAATTGGCGAAGCCGGTTCCCGTATCATCGAGTTTCGGTTCTATTGGGGAACCTCCCTCCTGCGAAAAGCCATGCTCGCCATGGTGTACCGTCTCTACGACCCTGGGGACTGGGCAGATAAAACGATTCAGATGGTCTACGACAGCGCTGAACGTTCGTGCACATACAAAATTTCTTTTGCCAAAAAAGAGGTCTTGGACATCTCGGAAAGGCGAGTGGCAATGGACGATAGCGTTTCGAGGAGCCAGACGCAGACAGATGTGAGAGTGGACCAGAACGATGCCGGTGGGTGCCAAAGTACGACTGATCCATTGGAACGGGTGTGGTACCCCAATTTCGTTTGCCGGTATGGCAATTTTTCTTTTGGCACACGTACAAACGTTTTCGTCCACCGAACCAACGACCCTCCAATTGTCCGGGGTCTACCTCTCGGAGCCATCAAGATCCAACTTTATCGAAAAAACACTCGCTTCGACGAGATTTCCATTTTGCAAGCTATACACGGATCAGGGTCCATTCCTGGTGTAGTTCATTTGGTGTGCTCTGAAATCGTGTCCCATCCCTTTGGAGATAGAGAGCAACTCCGCTTGGGCATGGAGCCACTGGACGAGCCATTCAACAAGATAAAGACCCCCCTGGAGATGCTCAAAGTAGCATATGATGTCCTAGAGAGTAGGTCCTCGTCATTGTCATGTCTACCAACTCCGGCTTACCCGTCAGTTACTCGTATGCTTTACCGCGAGCGGAACATGCTTCACCGCGACATCAGTAAGGCAAATGTCTTGCTTGTTCCTTCCCAAGGTATCGCTCGGCGCCATACGGTAGATCTGGAAACTACCAACTCCAATATCAAGTTGGCTGAGCCTACTTCTGATTCAGGCGCAGGTTCACAAGCTGCTGCCGGTGGGAAGTACACTTTTGTCAAACGAATACTTGGTCAGAGGTACGGTGATCTCGCTCCGTTCTCACAAAATTTCCTCCTAAGTCCGAATTTAGTGATGATCCAGGGGAAACGAACGCGCTCCTCATTGATTTTAATCGCAGTGATCTCGGAATCGGCAAGGAGGGGACCAGTGACAGACTGCGAATGATCGAACGGTTAGTAAGCGCTCTAAACATCTAACCATCACGACCTTCCGTATGTTTTCAACGTGTCACCCTCGACTTCATCGAAACCAACCTCAACGATCCGTTCATGAAATGGGAAAAGTCCGATATAAATCGAAGTGTCCCTCGCGGATATGAATTGCCTGACCCTTCTCCCACCACAATCAGTTCCAGTCTGTAGCCGGGTTGGAACTCAGGGCGGTTCATTCTACCTGCTGCTCATCCGCCCTCCAACCAACGCCGTCGTCCTGCAGATACCTTCACGGTTCCCTAACTTCGCGTATCTTTATGTGGCTACTGCCTATTTGCAGACTTCTGGTGTAGCGTCCCGCGAAGCGTCATCCCCCCGATGATAGTGCCACATAAAAGTCACTGCCTACTGGTACATATACTGCATTTTTTGACATCATTAAGCAGGCAAGCAATGCAACTGGTCCACGTCACTCTAATTAATATATTTGAAGTGTGTAAATGTAATGTGTTGGTCCCCTAGCGTCGGCCCTTGGTCGCCAAGGTCGTTTATTCTTCTCAGGCAACTCCCTTCAAGTGTCATCCTTGCCAAATCGCCTAAATGGAACGTCAGGAGGCTTAAGTAGAGCAGCCGCCCTAGAGTGGGCAGTGGGCATATTCGCTCGGAGTTACTGATTAGGGGTGATTCAGATACGCGCGACGAGTCCATTCCGCGTGACCGTGAAATCACCCATGAATCACAAGATCGGGCTATGAGTTATCAGAGTTTGAACTCGCGCCCGCCCAGCTTCGGACACTCCATTCGTCTTTTGTCGTCGAACAGGCGGCAGAATCGGACCTCACACCAGCGGACACATTCATGGATGAGGTCGATATCATGATGTTCAAACTGGGATCACAAACACACGATCCCCTGGTAAGACCACTAGTTGGCTACCTTGCTCACAACCTTTCATCTCTTCTCGCCACTCTCGTCCTTCGATTTGGAGAGGTTCAACGTTATCCGCTCTGACAAACTGTGGTCCAACGGATAACGTGTGCAAGCATCTCTCTTTCCTTACCAACAATTCCACGAATAGGGTTCATTTGTACTCTAATGAGTCGCGGTGTTTTACCTCGACACATCTCCTATGGTGGCATATGCTCTTGTGAGCCCAAAAGTGCTGAACAGAATGAATAACGAAAGGATAACTAAAGCTGTTACAATTGTTAAGGATATTGTATTGGGATGTACAGACTGCTAGCCTCGACCAACTTCGAATAATCCCTTATTTCTCTCAGCCCATTCCCTGAACGTCACTCTCCCAACATACACCAAATCACTATTAGATCCCGTATTCGAAGTTGCTGTGGTAGCAGGTTGAGTCTTCGACCGCTCTTCAGTAATCGTATTCAAGCCAGCGAGGAACTCGGCATATTCAACCGTCATCCCAGATTGTTTGTAAATCTCGATGATTTCGGGTGTGGACACTGCCTTATGTGTGATTTTTCTTCCAAGGACTTCCGAGAGAATCTCAGCGACCTGATATGTCATGCAAGGCATTTGAGTTAGCTGTTAAGCCCAGAGGACTTTGCACTTTCAGAGTTGATTGGAAGGAGTGGACGAACCTCGTCGTAGCTCAACGCCTCAGGCCCAATGATCTGTTTCTCCGTAACGGTGAGCTTGTCCGCAACGATAGCATCGTATGCAACCCGGGCTATATCCTCAACAGCCACAAAGGACATCTTGGCCGTCGGAATTGAGGATACGAGTTCGTCTCCTCGTCTCGTCCCAAAAGGATGGTGTATCGGACGAAAAATGTTTTCTGGTCAGCCAACCATTCCAGTCAGTACATATACCGAACTTAGATCTCGGGTTTATAATTATATAATGAAGGAACGAAGAAGGCGGTCTAGTGACTCACCCATAAACCACGAAGGCCTAAGAACGAAATAATCCAACCCCTTCTCCTCAAGGTAAGCATGAAGCCTGCCAAGGCCCCCATACATATCGTTCCCAAGCGTCTTCTGCACTCCATACCCCGTAAGCAGGATGAACCGCTTCACACCCTTCTCCCTCGCCAGCTCAACGAACGGAGCGACAACACTCGTAGGGTCTGTTGTCTCGAATGGAGGCGGGAGGATGTAGACCGAGTCGATCGATCTCGATTTTTGTTCGGAATCGGGTGAAGGAGTATGGTTGTTGTTGAAGGCGAAGGCGTTTAAGAAGGTAGAATGATCTTCCCAGTCAAACTTGACCGATTCGAATCCTTCAGGGATCCCCTTTCCAGATCGAGAGCCAAACAAGACTTGTCGTCCATTGTCTTTGAGAATTTGGGCAAGAACCAAACCGATAACGCTTGCTCCGCCAGTGATGAAAGTCGTCATACGATTCTAGTGTTGATCCTTTCGTAAGATGAAAAAGTAGCTTTGTACGTGGCTAGTTAGACTGAAGGACAAAACAGCTACAGACCAAGTTCAATCCGTTATTTAAACGTTTCGAGACCTCCATGCCGAGTCATACCAGACGCGTAGTACGCGTCAGCAGGACATCCAACAGCCGAGTCATGCACTTAAAGTTAGTATATACTTAGGGCTAACTCACCGGAGTGGATGAGTAAGAATCGCAATTGTATGTAGCGCTTACTGATCATCGATCATCTACGAAGCATTCGGCTCCGCTTCGCTTCTGGATTCTATGCATTGAGTTGGCGTATGTGATTTGAAAAAACGAGGCAACAAGAACCCTGTTTCTGATCCTAGGTCATAGGAGAACTCGGATGTTCAACCGGACTCCGACTCGCATCTTACCAATAATAATAAGCGCCCGGTTACAGATACTTCCCTTTCGTGCTCTACGGAGCTCTTCCAAAAATTAGCCTGATACCTCCGGAAAGCCCGGACGATCGGATGAGAGTATCCAGCATCCCATCCACGATTCGTTACTATTTTAGTTACTCGGTTGCAGTATCATTTACAGATCTAACCAAAGTTCATAGCACCGTGAATCGTGAAGTCGTAAGGAACAATGACAAAGTACAAGAAATTGAGATACACACACACTCATATATATGTATGTAAGAAGACAGAAAGAACATAACATCACAGACAAAAGAAAAGAAAACAGAAAAGTATGAATTACAGTTCGGGTAGTATCCATGTCAAAGAAAGAGAGTAATCAACTTCAAGAAGTTGAAAAAGTTTAGTTCATTATATTCTATAAATCTCAAACCCTCGACGGTATAACACTACCCCAGTTTATTGAGGTTTACTCGCCCGCAAACAGCCGAATAACCATATACGTCGTCGAGCCCACGAAACGGACAACTATAGGAGGAATTCAACCGATCGTCAGCATCATGTCATATCAAGTTGACCCAGGATACTAGAAGAAGACTTACATGCAAGCGCGGCAACAGAGAATAACAAAAAGGCCATATAGTCTTGGACAGCTTTCCCAGCTCCGTCATTGCTATACGTCGTCTTTGTAATCGCAGCCGCAAGAAGACCCTACACACATCACCACCAATCAGTATCCCAAAACACCGTTGAGAGAGACGAAGCACGCACATTCGTCAATGTCCAAGCCAACAGCACACTATATCGGCAACACCAATTAAGCTTCTCACTCCAATCACAAGCAAAAAAAGACACATTTGGTCCTGAAATTTCTATAATAATCCTTGCTGCGTACTCGAATCAACCTTTTGCTCAGCCTTGGGCGGTTTCGTGTTAAGCGCATGAATCGCATCTTCATACAACGCATTGATGTCCTTCTCGCTCGTCGGAACCTTAACCTCGACCTCGTTCTTGTTCGTGCTCGTCGATAGTGCCGAGGTTCGCCGCCGGCTTGTTGTCGCCCTTTGTACCCCAGGACACGTCGTGTACGTTTGCAAACTGGGTAGGAGTAGGCGTTGGTGAGCTATGGTCAGGTTGTACTGCAGGTACGAGGTGATCATATGCCACGGTTCAAACTAATCCATGACACCATATTTAGCTCACCAGCCCCCCAAAAAGAAACGGGAAAAGAAGGAACGGAACTCACGAAAATAAGCGAAGCAAGCAGATACAAGCCCAACGTCGCCGCCAACGAAACCACGATGTTCCTAAAGATGGCGTTCTGGAAGAAGGTGCCAAAGGTGATCCCGCCGTCCATGTCCCGTGCTATCGATTGGATGCCTTTTACTGCCAGGAAGAACGCGGCGAACTGTATGCATCGCCAACGTATAGAACCACTTGGCACCCTGCGGCCGGTTCCCCAGGGACAGGATGAAGCACATAAGCAAAAGACCAAGGTAGAAATAGTTTATGACGACATTGAAGATGTTTATGCCTTTCAAACCAAACTCTTCAGCTTCCACCGCAATCGAGAGGATCGCAACTGCAATATAATAGTTTGCCTGTCAAGGTCAGGTCAGCACGCCTCAATGGCCGGCCATGAAGAAGACTCGAGAATTCACCAAGGAGGACCACGCAAAGATTAAATTAAGTAAAACATCTCAACATGGATCCACGCCTTGCGCATGAACGAGTGCGAGGGGCGGTACAGGTAGTGCAAGTGGACCACACTGTGCATCGCTGCGAAGGAGCCCTTCAGCCATCGTCTTCGTGGCGAGATCAACTCCGGAACCTGGTTATATGCGTTCATTAGCCCGCCGGTATCGTAAAACGGAGAGCTTACCTGGTCAGGGACATCGGTAACAGCATACGCAGACTTGACGTAATGTAACGTCCACGCTCCTCCTCGCTTTGATACAAGTCCCCAACAAAGGATCTATCCAAAACTTAGTATAGGCTCTGGACTGAATGAATCACAAAAACCACTCACCCGATCCTCAGCAAGATACATGTTCGCCGTAAAGATATCAGCGCCAGCTCCATGCATCGTCTCTCCCACGAAATACTTCTAAAGTGGGCCCTCCCCCAAGGAATCATTCTGCAAGGCAATGTACCAATACGCACTAAACGCACCAGGCAACACTGCGATGTACCCAAACACGCTCTCAAGCGGCTTGTCGAGGATATTCGACATCTTGTACTCGAAATTCTGGGCAGCCACGAGGGGAATTGATGAGGTTCTGGCCATACTTGCCTTTCAGGGCGACAATCTCCCCGCAGGCGCCGCCGACGTTCGAGTTGATGTCGAGCGCTTTCCAGAGGTGGTAGATGGAAGTTGGACCGAGCGTGGTTCCGACGCCGAGTAGGATGCAGACGTTGGGCTCGGGGATGGGACCAAAGGCGTTAAAAAACCACCTGTGCAAGTTGATCTTCTCTTGGTTCTTTTCTTTGAAACAGAAGATGACTTGGACGGGGACGGTGCCTTTCTCTGCGCCTTCGATCTTGAGCGAGGGAGTGATGGATATCTGGGTCGTATACTCGTAGATATGCGCCGTCACGTCCTTCGTGCCCACCTTGGTCTTCGCAATGCCCTCCTGATACGCGCCCATCGCCGCAATAACACTCAACGTCCGTGAGTTAATCTTTGCGCGACCATCGCTGACAATGCAGACCACGACCTTCTTCCAGCCGTCCTTCGCACAGGTCTTGCTCCGGTCGCGCTTGCACAGGTGCGCGGTGTTCTTGATGACGCCGTGCATCGTCCGGCAGGACACCTCCTCGTCTTCATTGTACATCGTCATCACAATGAACAGCTCCGTCTTGCGTGGTGGGTCATAGTGCACCTGGCGCAATGTAAACCCAGAGTCCTTGAAGTCGTTCGGATCGCACGTCGCGGCGCTGTACCGATGCGTGAACTCGCGGTCGTTCCTGTTCGGACACATCTCGAGGAGTTTCGGTGGGACAGCATTGTCCGGCACAAAATTTCCGTGGAACAGCTCGACCTTTTTGATCGTCTTGTACCGCCGCGGCACCCTCTGTAGAATCCTCCCATACCGAATGTGCGTATCGTCCGGTGCCATGCACGCGCTCCTCTCCTCAAACGGGACCGGCCACAGACAGACTCCCCGAACTCTGTGGATCCCGCCTCAGGAGTGAGATATCACCCGCATCCAGCCCGTCCTGCTCGTCCTCGCCCAGATCATACGCGCTGCGCTGATAACCCGCGGATAGAGGCGTGCTCGAAGGTTGCAGGGGCGCTACTTGGAACTGCACATGCGGGCCTAGCACCGGTGGTGGTGGAGGTGGGATCGGTTTATGCGATAGGGGTAGAGGTGGGGAAGCTGGGCGCAATGGCGGAGGGTGAAACGATGATCGGTGGAGGGCCATAGTCATAGGGCGCGTACAGCTGCTGCTGAGGGGGAGGCGGCGAGTGGAATAGAGTCGGGTGTTGTTGCTGCTGTTGCTATTGAGCAAACGGGTTGCTGTAATCGGTCTCATACGGGTTGGGAGTCGGGTGGGCATCGTAGGGATCGTACGGGCTGGGCGTCGTCGTCGGCTGGTACGGTGTAGCCGCTGTAATGCGCTTCGTCCGCCCATTTTGGATTCGTCAGCGCGACCAGCGGTCGGGCCCAGCACAAACACACCTCTCGATATTGCGACATGGCTCAGAAATGCTCTTCACGCCTCCTTCAAAAACTTTATCGTTCTCGCAACGGTCGTCCTCGTCGAGTCTGTTCCTGCGCAGTGATGCCCTTTATGTAAGCCCAAGCGATGCATTTACGGTTGCAAGCGTTCAACCCGACAGCTCGAACTGTCTGGAAAATGGCGTAGAATCTCTGTTTTATGGTCTACGGGCAGTGTGTAGAGTCGACTATCGTGCGGAACGTGCCTCAGTCCAACCGGTTCAGAAAGGGGATAGACGAAGTCTCCCTCCCTGCTGCGGCGGCCACTTCAACCCCTACAGATGCCTAACATCGCTCCCTTCTCTCCACGCAGCAAACTTCTTCAGCACAGCCGGCGTAATCTGCCTCTTCGTAGATTTCGCCGCAGTAACGAACGCTTCATGCGTGACCTACATACATATCCATCAGCAACTAGAATATACCAAGAAATAGAAAAAAAAAGACAAACATAGGGAGCATCCATGTTCTCTTTCATTGTCAACAACGCAGCCTCCTGACACAGCACACTAATCTCAGCTCCAGAACATCCTTCCGTCTACGTCATCATCATCAGCAAAGAATCGTATAAGGAAAAGAAAGACCTCACAATGTCAGCCAACTCCGCAAGATCCACATCCTGCGCACAGCTCATGCGGCTCATCTTAATCCTGAAAATCTCTTCGCGTCCCTCCTTATCCGGCGGACCAACCCACAGTATCCTATCTAGCCTTCCAGGACGCATGAGAGCAGAATCGATAGCTTCAGGCCGGTTCGTAGCGGCGATGATAGTCACACCAACGAGTTCCTGCACACCATCCATTTCGTTCAAGAGCGTCGTAAGCACGCCTTCATGCGACGCCCCCGCATCCATTTCCGACGCCGAGCGCGAAGTCGCCAGTGCATCAATTTCGTCCTAGCAGAGCATTCAGAATATGCCAAGTCATTAGGAGACAAGACTCACAAAGAAAATAATCGAAGGCGACGCTGCCCTCGCTTTCCTAAACACCTCTCTCACACCTCTCTCCGATTCCCCAACGTATTTGTTCAAAATCTGCTACCCGCGTCAGTACCATCCAAGCTCCTAACAAAAGACCGACACACCTCAGGTCCCTTGACAGCAACGAAATTAACTCCACTCTCACAAGCACACGCACGAGCGAGAACCGTTTTGCTACACCCAGGCGGGCCATACAACAACACACCCCTCGGCGGTCTTACTCCCAGCCTCTTGAAACTCTCAGGGTGCAAGAGCGGCCACTCGACCGCCTCGCGGAGTTTTTGGATGACGGTCTGTTGCCCTCCGATTTCGTTGTAATGCACGGGGGGAGTGTCGACGAAGAGGGAACGCATAGCCGAGGGGCGGATGGATGGCAAGGCTGTTTCCAGGTCTTCCAGGGTTAGGATGAGAGAGGACGTGCTGGACGCCGCTACCCAACGCTTGATAGCGAGTGTACCAGCTTCGCGCACAACGGCGCTCAGATCAGCCCCAACGTACCCGTGCGCTCTCGCAGCAAGCAAACGCAGCTGTTCCTCTGAGATGCTATGCGGCGTCTTTTTGAGGAGGACGTTCAGAATCGAAAGACGCGCTTCGGCGTTCGGTATACCTGTAACGTCGTCAGTCTACAGGTACAAGATCAGAGAAGATGCCACCACACCTATTTCGATCTCCCGGTCAAACCTGCCAGGCCTCCTCAGAGCAGGATCAATCGCATTAGGCCTGTTCGTCGTCCCAATGACAACCACCTTCCCGCTCTCTTCCGTACCACCCATCCCATCAAGAATCGTCAACAACGTCGCGACAACCCTCTTCTCAACCTCCCCACCCGCCGCGTCTTCTCGTCTAGGAACCAACGCATCAATCTCGTCCAAAACAACAATACACGGACTCTTCCTCTCTGCCTCTTTAAACACCTCTCGCAGCTTGCTCTCTGTCTCTCCGTGGTACGCACTCGAGAGTTCCGGGCCATTAATCACCAGGACACTCGAGTTGGTCGACGAGGCTATGGCGCGTGCGAGGTGTGTTTTACCGGTTCCTGGAGGTCCGTGTAAGAGGATGCCCCGGGGAGGTTTGAGGTTGAAGTGGTGGAAGAGATCCGGGCGCGTCAGAGGTATCTCGAGCAGGTCCCGGATTTCTTGGATTTGTTTGGAGAGCCCACCGACGGACGAGTACGCGTCTTCAGGGGATTGATGGGAGAGTGTTTCGAATTGGGGCTAACAACATTAGAGCGAGTATATAAGAAATGGGCTGACATACACACCTTTTGTGGTGTTGAAGGCTCTGGTGTAGCCTCAAATGTAACCGCGACGTCCCAATTTATAGTCCAGAGTTGTAAAGAGGAGTTGATAAGATTGAGATTGCTTAGTTCGGATACCAGATTTCCACCATCGGCCGTTGAAGTTGCACTGAGCTGCGTGACGATGAATCTCCTCGTCCGTCCCTCGAACGAAACTTGGATCTGTTGGCTGAGTAGAATGTACTTCAAATCCACTAACATCTAAATCAGCAAAAGAAGGGTAGAATAAGAGCAAAACGCACCGAGGTGCTCTCGAACCAACAAACTCAACCACTCCTTCGTTTTCTTATCATCTTCTTTGCTCTCCGTACCATCAGAGGTCGTCTCCTGCAAAACGACCTCCCTTGCGTCCTTGGCATGTTGTACGGAAGGTAATCCGGGCGGTTTGTTCGCTGAGGCTGGACCTGTTAGAGGATATAATCTAGCTTTCTTTCCGTGGTCGAGTCCAGTGGTTAGGGCGTGTGATGAAGAGACGGCAAGGCCTAAATCCAAAGGGTGTCAGTATCAAGGCATAGAAATGTACTCATAGAGGGTGAGGACTACGCACCATCGAGAGGGACGTCTACCGATGGCCACAAAGTCCCAACCGCAATTCCCTATTACGATCGCTGTTCAAACGCTGAAACCCTTCTGATAAAATATCTAGATTCTGATATCCACTAACCTTATTCCCAGAAGAAGATTCGGCTTGAGTAGCAGAGACAGCTACAACATCTCCGGTACACAACTTTGTCCCCTTGAAAATCTCCGGATTCGCGAGAACTTTGCGTGCGGTGCGTGGGCCTGAGTCTTCTGTTAAGAAGACAGAGAACGTTTTAGATAGCAAGCCTGCCATCTACCTGTTCATAAAACCTTCAGTAACGCTCTTCAGGGGATTTTTTCGTAGGAACTCACCGTCGGATACTGATTTTGAATTCAATCTCCGCCCTCCGCCGTGATTCCGATCCTCGGACGTCTTGTCACCGTCGGCGACGTTCTCCTCGTTGTCCAGCACAGGCAGCTATGCTGCTCCCCCGCCTCAAACTCGGACTCGCCTTGATTTTGCTGGAATCTATGCTCACATGCCGCGCCCACCTCTCCGAATACTTCGACGAAAAGCTCACCCTCACACCGTTACTGGACGGCAAAGTCGCGTCTACGTTCTCGTTTAGGACGTTACTCGAGGACGGGAGACCTAGAGATCCCCTGAGTCTTCACGAAGACGACGAATGTGCGTTGTCCTTATCTTTGATCCTCGTCTTTTTTGGTCGCAAGAGAAAGAGGAGTCAAGTTGGAATGATAGGAACTAATTAATGATATTGGGTGTAGCGCAGCATTATACGTTGTACCCCCTAGGCCTAGGCCAGATCCTACGCGAATACGGCGTAACAGAGCTTCACCTAACTCTGAACGCCGGGAAATGGAATTACGATAGGTGGGGATACCCTCTCGAACCTGATGTTGGGACAGGGGCGCAACTCTGGGCGTGGATGGGCGACGGTGCATTGAGCAGGTCAGTCTCTCTACACTCCGTTGCCAGAGTAAAAGCTAAACCGGACAATACAGCGTGGACGACAGATGGAAAGGCCTCCGAAATGCCCTCGCAGGCCTGTTCTGCTCCTCGCTAGGCCGGCTAGACGAGCTGCGCACAACCTCACCTTCGTCCACCTTCGCCCCCCAAGGTTCCCTCCCAAAATCCACATCAAGAAGAATAAACCACCAACTCCGCCACGCCTCCCTCCCCTCCGAAAATGTCTGCACAGAAAACCTCACACCCTTCCTCAAACTCCTCCCTTGCAAAGGTCTCTCGGGGCTAGCCTCCCTCCTCAACCCACACCGTCTCTTCGACGCGAATTGGCACGGACTGGGTGTACACGTCTTGTGGCATGAAGGGAGAGGAATCGAAGTGAAATTGACGTTCCAGGCTGTGTTCGACCCACTGAGGTCTCCGCTTGTTAAGAAGCAAGGTGAGTGTTCCTATCAATCTATTGATTCCTTAATTTGAAAATAGTGCTTATGGATGTCCGATAGATTGGTCCCTGGAAAGCCTGTTCAATACGCAGATCCAGAGAGCATGTCCGGTTGCCCGGTCGAGCGAGGTACACGTTACGCTACCCGTTAACGACGTGTATTCCATTTCTCCGGAACCTACATCTATCAAAGATTCTACGGCCGTATATGATGTTCAAGATGGTATGTCTACAAACTATCCTCCAGTGTCCATCGCCTACTTACCGTTCGTTGTCAATACAGTTGAGAAGCCTCTGAACATCGCCATGGACTGGCCGCACGATTTCGACCATCGTACGTCTCATCATACTTCTCTGCCCGAAGGTTAATGAACACTTGCTCGTCTAGTGGCTGCGGCGCAGAACCAGAAGCCCAAAACCTCCCTCTCCGTCCAACGCACACTCAAAGAAGCGAGCCAGCTCAATGGTCAACTCTCGCTCTCGTTGACGAACCACCAAGATGCTCCTGTGGATGTTCTGTACCTCGAGACGATGCCGTGGATCGTACAATTTTATCTGCATACGTTGGTTCCGCGTATTAATGGGGTCGTTAAACGTACGTGTTTCGCTTATTCTTATCCTTCCCTTTACCCTCACATCTTGTTATCCTCGTATCCTTGTTATCCCATCAACTGATCGAATTGGCGATTCTCTTCCAGCCGAAACAATATCGAATATATCCTACACACCCGCGATCCCACACGGTCGGCCCACGACATTCCAAGCTGTGCTGAGCATCCCGCCCAAGTCTAACCTTGTCCTCACGATGGACGTCACGAAGGCTTTCTTGCGGTACACTGAGCACCCGCCGGATGCGCAGAGGGGGTGGGATCTCCCGCCGGCCGTTGTCTTGCCCTTGTCCCCGAAAGCCTACAAGTACGACCTCGACAACACCAACTACAACAACCCTAGGCGGATGTACACCCCGACCCTCCTTGTTGACCTTGCCACCCCTGACTTTAGCATGCCCTATAATGTAATCATCTTCACTTGTTCGTTGATGGCGTTTATATTTGGGAGCACGTTTAATTTGTTGACGAGGAAGTTTGTTGTTGTTCGGCTAGGAGGTGGGGATGGTAGGGACGGAGATGAGAGGGAGTAATGAAAATGATATATAAATTATTTATTTGATCGAGGCGTTCTGAGCTTGAATTGGCCGGTCGAACATAGAGTGTAAGTAACCTGTATTGACGAAGTTTCAAGTCATGGATAAGATGTTCCATCCTCTATAGGCCTGGGCCTCTGGGCCTCATCAGACGCGTCGTGGACGCGTTGTTGTGATATGTTTGGCATCAAGGGTATGATCGATACGCTCAGGCTTCCCGTGTTTTCTTTCATCCACGTCGGGGTCTGGCCTCATATCGCAGGAAGAATATTTACCTATGCGATCTACCGGTACGTATGAGAACCCGTTTAGTCCGCCTCCTCACCCTCCTCTCTATTTACTTTATTGATTCCCCTGGGGCATGGTGGCGCGAGCCTAGTACAGCGCAATTTGAAATCCACCTTTCAATCGTAAACTTGAGCACATCAAGGGTCCTGAAGAACCAACCTATGGTACCTCTAGTGAGTTCGAAGAGATGGGACTCGTAAATGGACCGAACCTATTCCAATTTTTGCTTTCCTTGGCCGATATACTCAAACCAATTGGTGTGATATCATGTCACCTTGAAAGCTATTGGTTTATAAATATCACATCACCGAAGGTTACATAGCACTGGTCCTGTCTTCCTCGGTTTTTTTTTTATGATGATCAAGAAGAGCCCTGGACATTATCGATCGTTCCGTTTAGAACCTCGAGGTCGGAAAGACAGAGGCTCGTGTCCGAGATAGGTACTTGCTGTTATCTTGCATAGAATTCGAATTCGGAATAGGACGGAAGGCTGTTTTCGTTTCGCCCCTTTGAAACGGTATCGTGGAATGGGGCACGGGAAGGGATAATGTCACTGTGGACTGTTAACTTAAAAGCCAGCCGAGTGCACGTTGCCTACTATGCAAAGAACTTTGGGGGGACCCAAATTTTTGGGTAGTACCCTCGTTCGTGGTCAGGCTGATATAACTTATCCACACTTCCAGGCGGGCTGCCAGACTCCAGTGAGTTCTCCCTTATCGCACTGGTGCTGAGGCGCATGGCACTTATCTACTTATCGAAACTCGAGTGACGTCGGTGTCGCACGTTGGGCAACATCAAAAAATCAAAAAGTATATTTTACTTTGATAGTATATAGATGTGTTCTGACACGCGATTATCTCTGACAATAGGCTCCTGGTTACTTGGAGTGCGCCCTAGTGAGAATCAACATATGACCGGCCCACGTGAACAAATTAAATGAGCGTCTCCTCTATAAATTAGTTCGCAGTCAGTCTGGTGCCATGGGTCAGGCCAGGCAGTGCTAGGCGCTTAAAAGTCCCCTAATAGGTGGCCGTGATACAGATTCAGATCTACAGTCTACACTAAGCACATCTTAGGCCGGACTAGGAGACGTACGTTGAAGGCGCCTCGCTGAGAAAGTTTCTTTGGCAGACAATGCATTTGATTGCAATTTCGATATGGAACCAGGGTTTAGGTGTAGATGTCGATGGCAAGTAAGGTGAAGGTAGTATTACTGCCGCCCTATTCTTATTCCTAGTTTACATTATGTACTTATCGGCCGAGAAAGAAGATGGGAAGTCTGAACGTTGGCGGCCTGGCCAAGCTTTTCCTTTGGTTCCGTTGATTCAGATATGGTTTTCTTCCTTCGGTAAGTGCGGACCTGAAAGCTACGAACAAAGGAAGTTTTTCAGAATCCATTGGTGCTCGAACAAGGTCACAGCTCGTTGCGCTTAGAGTCCAACCCCTTCCCTGAATTCTATCTCTCTCGCTCTCGGCATTCGCAGACGTGTCACAGCAACTGTCAGTGAAACAGGGTAACAATTATTGAACCATCACAACGTGTTTAGGCGTTCTCCCTGTCAATGTCTGGCACACATTCGAGATCACCCTGTCATCACATGTTCTAAACCTCACCGGCCATGGCGCCTCCCAAAACCGGATTGCCTTCACCATCGGAACAGACGTCGGAGGGAAGAAAACAGTCCGATTACATACATATGCAATAGACATACATAACAAAGCGATCTGTAATCCAAATCCACACGTGTGGCTAATCTCCCGAATCTCTTTCCTTTCTCGATGTGGTAACAATGTCCAGGTGTGGTCTCGTAACAGGTCGTGATGGCCCGAAGTTCCTTCCCCCTCCCATAATCCGAATCCAGTGCCATTAATCCGCCGCTACACGCCGCATGCCCATTTAGCGAATGCTTGGGATATGAATCTGATCAGGTATCCGCTGAATTGGTATACGCAGCTCCTTTAAAAGGCGTAGAGATGTCCGGGCCTTCTTTCGTCAAATCTTTGTGCTCCCCCGTTCTCTGCCATCCGGTTTTGACCTTTAGACTCTGACGACTCCCCTTACACTTACACTCTACCATAACGAGCTATACTATCATCCACGCTCGTCTATACCATCTCACGCATACTCACCCTCGTCGATTATTATAATGTGCCAACAAATTTCGTGAGTCCATCTCCCTAACTCGTCGTATTCCCGCTCGAGTAGGAGTGAATGAATTGCTGATTGGAGTTGCAACTACCCCCAGCGAAGGAACACGATGGTCAAAATGTGGTGTCCGTTTCCTGTTAACTGTGTTCGCGACCCCGAGCGGATGTGCTTAGCCCTTTTCAACAGCATTTCCAACGGCATATGGTCGTGGCCATCTACGACTGTAACTCTACGCGGTGCGAGAAGAGCTACATCCACCCATCGGGGTGTCGGCACCCCACATGCATTAGAGTGCGTTTCCAATCTATAATCTCTGTCTTCAACTCCTCGACATAGCTGATGACTTGTCCGAATCGTGACTCATGGCCCTCGCTGCTCCATTTTACTGTTGAACAGCTTTACGGGTCGGAAATTCAAAGAGACATCGATACTGTCGACGAATATTGTTTTGCATGCCGAGCAGCTCAAGCAAAAGCGGCGGGTATTCCCTTGACTTGAACTTTCGTACCACCACCACTACGACCACTATCCACCAAAGAAAGACCCTAAGTTACCCATCCAACCACAAGCCTCACGAACAACGCTTTAGAAACATGCCACGCTCTACCAGGCAAACTTGTACGCGTACGATTCCATCTTCCTTTCCACTGCCTTATACCCCACCCATTTTTGTATCAACACTTTTCACGATTCACTTTCTATCGCTATCGTACATAATTCCGTAGTCCCTTCTAAATTGTAATACTAGCGCCTTTTTTTGCTTTCACATTTATTTATGTAGCTCTGTACTAGAGCGGGTTAACCCATACTACCCATACACGGAGAGGATACGTGCCGATTGAGATCTGTGGCGTGCTCCACCCGTGAATCCTGGGCAAAGGTCTGCTGATCTTCTCAAGAGAATCGTCACAGCTCGTCACTCTTCTCTTCTTTCTTTTGCCAAATAGACACGAGCGTCTGGAAGGCAAAGTCCGGAGTTCGAACGGCGGAACACATGGGCATCGCGGACTCTCGACATGTTACGCAGTCACGCTGACCCCTTTACCGC
This sequence comes from Coprinopsis strossmayeri, assembly GCA_900156845.1. NCBI lineage: Eukaryota > Fungi > Basidiomycota > Agaricomycetes > Agaricales > Psathyrellaceae > Coprinopsis > Coprinopsis strossmayeri. Next base: position 30,130 of record FTPT01000106.1, read on the forward strand.
AGAAGACACAACAAAGATTGGCAGAGAAACACAATGACGTCGGGACGGGTGTAATACCATCGGATGCATTGACATTCTAGTCGGTCCCTGTGGTCTTGGAAGGGGGGCCAAGGTCCAAGGACTGGGTCTGCCAGTGGCTAGCCGAGTGCAGCTTGAAACGAGCAGAAATGGGCATATTGGGTAAATCGGTTCTTGCCTCCCGTGCCGATGACTGGTTGGAAGGACTTCGAAGTGGGCTCCATATGCATCAGCCTCACTCCATGGTATATCATAAAGCCACTGACCTCGTGTATGGGGGGTTCCGCCTTGGCACCGTCCTTTCGGTGCATTTTTTGTTTGTTACATATTTATGTATCGTACTTAGAGCGAATAAATTGAAACGTTGAAAGCGACTCAGCGAAAAGGGTCTCGCCTGATCATGAACCACGTTGGCTTATGGCATCACTCTGGATAGGCGCCAGTGCCATAAGTCAAAATTGAATGAATCATCCCTTTGTCTACGGCGCCTCGTGTAAGCGCATATGCAATGCCATCAGTCATGCTCTTGTTCCTCTGAGGCGCGAGTCTGTATATGTATCGGAACTAAGTTTGGAAGAATGCTTCAATTGCCGTACTGCACAAGTTAGCGCCGATTGGCATCGTAGATTATAATAGCATTGACATCTCACTACTATTGTAATAGACTAAATGGCACAGGTCATTCCGTCACTATCACGCAACGAAGGCGTCAGGTTCGAGCGCTCCAAAGGGACAGGGTTCTTCTCCAACTGAGCGTAACGCCTCACCATGCTGTTTAATCGTGTTGCTTCCGTCCTTGGACCTTATGACTTTCCTTTGACATTACCCAAAATTGATCATCGCCCGGTGTCGAGATTCGACGAGACCGCACGTTATGTGATTTTCATCCACCTCCCGCAATTGAATTGCGAAGGCAGTGAGAATTGGCTCACTCGTGTATGTACGTAACTACTTGCCTCGTCGTGAAACAATGCAGTACAATCCAATTGCAGTACTTGGCGAAATGAAGTTGAGAGCAGTGATAAATCCGTTGGGTTGCGTCGACTTGCCGATTGGAAGCAAGTTCCTTCCACCACCGGAGTGATAGGACATTCTCATCGCACTTCAACAGAAGGGCGAACCTTCCTGTGTCTTCTTCAGCTTTCCATTGTTCTCAGAAAGTACCCCTACAAGTCTCTAGAAGGTTCCTGCTAAGTATATTATTCACAGCTACCTGCTTCAGATTCAAAATGAAGATTGCGACAATACCTTTCCGGAGGTCATTGTTAAAACGACGAAGTTCCGAGATGACTAGAATACAATTCAATGAATGTATTCGGGGGGGGGGTAGGCGCTTTCACGCTTCCGACCGGGTTCAAAGCGAGGACTTCATGGTTTCATTGCTAAGCCACTAGATTCTAGATCTATTAACAACGGAAACGAATAGCATACGTACCACACACCGGTGCCCCACCATCGTCCTCAGTCAGAATTTAGTGTGTACATAGTGGCCTAGCTGGATACGATAATGCTTATGCGATTGTCTGTCACCTTTACACGGTCAAGTCACACACAAAAACCACGACTAAATGACGTCGGATTTTACCGTGACAAGTCCTGACACTGACATTCAGATCTGGAGGGATAAACCCAAATATTCTCGAGATGTACGGCATTTGACACTCACAGCATTGTGACTGAGCACTAAGTACTGAGTGACAACCTGACTCTAGACTCCTGAGTAAAGAGATTGAATGAAAGGGCCAGCGCATGTCAAAAGAACACTGCCTACAGAGTCCGCCGGAAGATTTGATCAGTGTATGTCTATCGGCAGCACCTGACCTCGAGGCTGGCATAGGGTTCGGGTTCTCAGGAACCGATGTTTCGGAGGAAGGACACGGCGTTCTACCGTCTACGAGTGCCACAGCAGGAGCCGACAAGGGGACGAAAGAAGGTACGGTTAGCTCGCAACCGCGACTGCACCAGCCTTGCGACAAGTTACGAGTTTATCACGTATACCGATATCGATATCTGCGAACGTACCAGTACCATACAAGACAGGATAATCGTCTTTGGGACTTACTGTGGCCGATCTGCGCGGTCTGAGTGCCTTCTTTATCTTATCTTGAGGCGTCCGCCTCTTGACATATACATAGAAGCACTGGCCCCTGGCACATTCCTTATCCGTCGGATGGCATGGTCCTTTCACTTGACAGAAGTGTTCTGAAAAAAAATGCTTATCAATAACTCGCAGAGGTTGCGTGGAAAAGAACATCGGACACCCACCTTCAGGCATAGGACCAAAATAATCCATACCGGCGTTAGAAGTTCGCCTGAATCCAGCTTTGGCGCTTCGTACGTACAACTCAGCGCCCATGAAATGCGGGCTTTTGTGGACGATCGAATACGTTACCTGCCGCACGGAAACAAATTAGACTCTGATAAGGGACGCCTCGAGGCAGAACATTCAAGATAACAACCATGAACCTGTATTTTCCGAGTGACCCGTGGTTCTTATGTCACGATCGACCGTCTGTCTTGTAGTCGGTCTTCTGTCACATCGACATACCCGCGAAAGCTTGAGAGAAAGCACCGGGATGTGTGATTGTGATTTTTCAGAGGTGCCCACATAGAAGTACATAGGAGGGGCCACATGACATCCCATTTGAGTACTTGAGTCTGATTGTCATCTATTCGAGATCACAGAAAAAAGCCCTAAAGCCATTGTCAGTATTTGTTCTTTTGTCACTTTGTCACCGACCCCCGCTATCATCGAAGGGAACTCTAGTTGTCCCGTCGAATATGATACCGGTGACCCACGAAAAAAGGCTTACGGTATAACCTCCCCTTTACAATAGGGCTCGAGGCAACAAAGCAATTGAAAAACTATCCGAGGGTGCTGCGTGCGAGTCGAGTTGAATTCAGAGGTTATAGCAAGAATGCGTATGGACGCGCATGACCAACTGACGCGTTGCCAGAATAACCAAGGTTCTGACTATCGGCCGACCATTCATTATAGATCCTAGTCGCATGAGCGTCATCTATTCTTGTGCCATTCGAACTCACGGGAAATCCCCCGGCTGTGGAATGTTTCCTGGACGCCACCAATTCTTAAACTTTGGGAAGGCGACTTGAGAAGCTGTATAGCACGCACTGGGAGATCATGAACGCCCCTGTGAAAGAATAGCCACCATGCAGTTTTATCCGGAGATCGTGACTGTACCAGAGAAGCGGTACCACAAGGGACTCATGACGGTCCTTCGTTGCATCATCAGACCCTCGAAACTACGAGGCACCACGACTCTTCGGCTTGTTGTACGCAATGGGGTGCTCATTGCGTACAAGCTCACCTCGACCAGAGAGATCCACTGAGAATCCCAGGTGAAAACCCACGAGGAATGGCGTCAGTGCCCGTCATACTGAACAAACCTTCACCAAGCCGTTCTTCGGTACCACAGCAGTCTTTCTGCACCTCACTCCCCACAGTTGCGTGTTCTAGCTCAAGGATGAGCAGATGATTACCCTAGAAGACTGGAGGCAAACGCCACGTTCAAGCAACCCCAGAATCCGAGACAGACCAATCACACCGCGGTTATCGGCCAACAGACAAGAAGAATTCGAAATTATAACTGGTATTTTGACGGTCTATCGCGATAAAATAACTGGGAATCCAATAGATTCGACAGCCGCCCTCTAATGAGCGTGGTTCTTGTGGTGCTCTGCCAAGCAAAATGGTTAGCTTGTTTCGAGTCCTGACTTGGCTGGAACAAGAATAACACGTACTCAAATGCACTGCAAAGAGGGCCAGTGTTAGTAAGTGACACGAAGCCAGCTAATAACGGGAAACTCACTGTTGTAGTCAATGGTATATCCAATACCGAAGAGGCCAACAATCAACCATGCCAAAGGAGCTCCCGAAGCGTTCTTTCCGTCAAAGAATCGTCCCTTGAAGCCGGAAACACGGGGGGTAGCGGTGCCCTTGGGCAACTTGGAGTAGAAATCGACCAGAGGTCCAAGGCCAGCACCCGAACCGCCCGACTACCGGTCGCCAACACAAAAATTGACCCAGTAGAAGGTACATCTTAGTTCTTGAATTTCGCAGCAGCTTCATTGTTACTCACGACGAGCTTGGGGGTAGCAATTTTGGGTGGGACAAGGCCACCTAGCGAACGGCGAACAAGGGAGGCGTGCATCGTGGTTGGGTTTGTCGTGTAGCTCGGAGTGGGTCGGAGTGAACGATGAGCTGGTGATTGCTCCTGTTTGCCGGCATGCTGATGGCTTCCTGGCCTAACAAAGCCAAGCTCCATTTCGGAATTCCCCCCCTATCAAGCTCCTCAGATTCTTCCGCGTTTTTCTCTCTGGAGATGTTCACCGGTAAGACGCCACCATGACAATTTCATAGGTTACTCCGCCATTGTTCAACAATTCTCTCCAAACTTCCCAAACCCTTCCAACACGGCCTTTCCGCCATCACCGCTTCGGATGAAGCTGGGATAACCACTTCGAACTCCAAGCGAGTAAGTACTAGGGCCGTATGTACCTAAAGGTCTTAATATTACTCTATGTAATGAAGGTACAGCATCAAAAAATCGTTGAACAAATTTCCTGCACGAGTCCTTACACCCAAGTAGACTGTTAAGGTAACAGTGCCAGTGCTGTTGACGATGTGCCGGTTGAAACGTATCGATCATGAGAGTATGGAGGCTGTCCAATACAGACAGCGAGGATAAGAATTCTTTAGTGCGTGCTTCTGATTCCAAGTCCTACCGATGTGTTTTGTTTAGGATAACTACGTATAGCAGATAGAGATTGTTGGGACTTACAAGGACGGCGTCACCGGCAATACAGAGGAAACTGAGTTGTGGTACAACGCGACGGAGAGAATGTATTACTTCGCCCATAGGAGGCAATACGTTCTCTTCGTGCAATACATCGCTTGCTTCTTGTATTCGTAAACTGAGGTTCATCAGCGTCGACGAGAATCGCGCGAGACGCCCAGTCAAGGTCGCTATACCATCTTTGGTCAGCGCCACCCGATTGAGCCGTATACACCGCAGGGGACATCCAGCAAATACCGTCAAGAGGTCGGTAATCTCCAAATGGATTCGTTGGAGATTGTGCAATACCGAATCTAGCAAACACACTCCAGGCGGGGTTTCGCATTTAACTGACCCGTCGTCTTGATACCGAATAACTGTAGGAACGGAGGAACCGTCTGGCATGCTCTCCTATCCCAAGTAAACGTGGTTCAGCCTTGGATGCACCCGGAGGAAGGGCGAGTCAAGCTGAAGCGACCCGTCCGAGCAGTCGAGCTCGCTATGAAACACCTTCAGCTCTGGGCTACAACCTTCCAGAAGCTCCGGATCGATATACGTATCCAGCACATAGCGCGTCATGCTGTGCTTGATATAGAGCTCTTGAAGAGATACAAGCCGGGGGATTGCATCTCTGACTTTCTGTCTGTCGGAGGGAGAAAGGGAGGCGCGTGTGGGAGAGTGGGCTTATGGACAAGTGGACCAAGATCTGCATTTGAAAGTATAGCGCTTGAACGCCTGAAACGGCCCTTAGTCGGTTAGAACCTCTGAGTTTGACGGTGTGGTAGAGAATCCGTTGACTTTCACCTCGCAGGAGTTGAGAGCAACAACATATGGATAGGAGATCATTTTCAGGGTTCAGATACTGTAGTATAGCCCCGTAGAGTTCACAGGGGGGTTTACACAGAAGGGCGGTACAGCGACTGACGTTGCTCACTACGGGCCCGATAACCATCCTGGTACGATGAAGCTGGGGTTTATAAAGCATCAATATACGAGATGGTGGCCAGAGATGCAGAAGTAGTTAGAGAAATTGTGAGAGCGTCAAGGATGTCTGACTTCAGATCGTGGTATGGCATTTCGCGTCACTCGGTGGAGCAGCTGCCAAGTTGCCCCGGCAAGCCGCTCTAGTTAGTGACAAGAAGGCTTAGAAAGGCCTGTCATACTTCAACATAATAAGATACTATTATGGCACACGAGAGCGACTTTGAAGAAGGAACCAACGCGAGTAAGGTCCCGTCAGCTGCGATCAAAATTCGAATCATCTCCGCTCCGAAAGCTGGGCGCTTATCATACAGTACCGACTTGTGTTCATTTCCGCACTAAGCAGCGTGTCTACTTCATAGAAAACCTAAAGATAGGTTGAGTCATCTGTCAATGATTGAATTTGGTGCATATTTAAGACACTATAGGATATTCAGAGTTATGGAGAATACATTCGAAAGGAGAAGCGCATACTACTAGACTGGAGATAATACGAGCTTGAACAAAATAAGCATGTAGAAAAAGAGAAGCGCAGTGAGTACAAAAAATAGAAGGAGCTATAATGAATAGAACCAGCAATCACGCGTGGCTTGTTGAAGGGGCATATGGATCGAAGATGACTTGGGGAGCAGCCAAATGTTTGGCCTTTGTCTTGGGCGTTGTCTCTTTCGTCTTTTGACGGGTCCCTTTAGCACTCCCCTTCCGCTTCTTAGGCGAGATCTCAGCGCCACATTGGGAACACCCAAGGTCCTCTTCATCTACAAGATTGAGTACCCTTAAGATTGTATGAGCGCGAACACCATCACCACAGCAGGGGCACCGGTAGAGGGGCTTTATTCCTTGACCTTTGACATGCACATGTCCTGTCTCCGTGAAGATCGAGTGTCCGGAACGGAAGTGAGAGGAAACAGAACTCCCAGGGCCTGCGAGCATGGCAGCCAAGGCGTAATTATCAGTAAAGATGTCTTCATCATGCACAAATGGGTTTCTAATCTCGGTGGTAGTTGAAGCAGGTGCCAACTCCGACTTCAAGCTCTCGACCTTCTTTCTCTGGGGTTTAAACGGAGATTTGGGAGAAGAAACCATAGGCAAAGATGAATCACTTGAGGTTTCGCAGAGGGGTTCGGGAGTAGAAATTGAAGAGTCTTTGTCCTTTAGCGCCATTAAGAGTTGGGTCAATTCGTCCTCGGGGCTTCCACTAGCGATAAGAGCACCGATCCAGTACTGGCGTCGGACACGCTCAACAATGCTCGCAGTGTCCGAGCCGTTCTTGGAATGAGGAGACGCGAATTTCTCCAAGGCACGTTCGAAGGCGGACGTAACCTCTGGCGGAGGAAGCACATTGAAAGGAGGTCTGTCGAGAGAAGATGGATCGGTGAAGCCTGCGATCCGCATGTAGGCAGCAAGGACAAGCCCGATATGTGGTGTCAAAAGCAACTTTTGGTCAAATGAGGTCCACGATTTATAATACCTCGAAAGGGTGTCTGAAATGGCGAGTTCGATGCTTGTGGGCATTGTGTCTAAAATCAGGATGAGTGATTCTAGTGAGGAACTTGCTTGCCTAGTAGATCAGCGGTGGGAGCTTGGGCGGTATATGGATGAGTCTGATTAGAACGGAAGGGGTTTTATAGAGGAATGGATGATGAAAGGGCTTTGACGCTTTGAATGACCACATGGATACCGATCAGTCGAACATTCAACGTTCAACAAAGGTTAAGTACAGCACCTCGATGTTTGCGCGACGCTTTGACAATTGCCACATGGAACAATCTATAAAGAAACCGCCTACACTCGTTTGTACATGTTTTCCTCCAAGCGCATTGCCCTTGCAGGATGCTGAACGGTCTAACAATCAACAATCAAGCGGAAAATGACTCCTCCTCCCAATTGTCTTTCTCTACCATCACTTCCCTGTGCCATATTGGGTATAACTCCCATATTCTGATTGTCCCAAAGCCATGGTGACTTTCTCTCAAATATCTTTTGAAGTGTCGTCCCGTGCTAATCACACTTTTTATGTTTCTTCCCTTGCATCCCTTCTTTCTGTCTTCCTCTGCTCTTAGTATCCTATGGCTGTCTCTCATAATTGATCTCCTAAAAATCCTCACTGTATCTTACCTCACGTCTGTTGCCACCGTTATTATGTGCTGATAGGTTGTATGAAAGCTTTCTTCGCATTCTCGCACCATCCTAGCCCAGTCCTCCGAATTTCATCCCCTGACACTGGCCTTCATGCTGTAGTGTAGCGAGGCAGACCTTGTTATAATTAATGATACCCCGTTCTGCTTCTTTTCAAAAGAACATGAGACAGTCCGTTGATGAACCACAGCCTATGTGCCTTTTAGCTTTCAAGGATCGCAGGTCTGGAAGCCGCAATGGTCATACTTGGTCATAGCGTTGAATATCTTTACATTGGAAACGGACGCGTGGGGTCGTGGATCATGATCCCCCCTAATTATCGTATGTAGTAACTCCGAGAAACCAACTGTTGGGCTCGGTTGGGCGGCAGCTCTTGCTGGGCTTTTTTAGGCCCTTACTAAGTAATGTGGAGGATATCGTAGGCAGAATTGGCCAAAACTCCCACTGTCTCTGCACCCGTCGCTTAGTAAGTTGCGGCATTGCCTCGCATCCATTGGTCGAATTGAAGTTATAATTACCGACCATGATCGAATCAGATCGATTGATCCATGATCTCGCAATGAAAGATGAATACTTTGGGCTTCAGGGAAGACCACATAAGTATAAATGTTTGGATCCTCCACCCTCTTCAAAGCCACCCTCTACCCTCACTTTCTGTCACCTGGTACCGTCAAACGCGTGTGACCATCAAACTTACTTGAGGTCTTACGTTCCGTGGAACTATAACGATCATTAGTATAAAGTTCCGCTAACCAACCGTACGCGTTGAGGTGAGCCCCGCTCATTCCCCCTGCCTCACATTAATCTTAATCACGCGGAGTTTGTGGCCGGTCTATCTCAGACTCAGCGTAATTGCTCGAGATACAAAGGACCCATTTATACTGCTGCATTTCGATGTCGTGTCCCAGGTGCATTGAAGGCACCGTGCTTCCTGGCGAACCGAAAGGCTCAATTCAACAGGACTTTCAAGGAGCCTACCTTGCTTCAGGACCAGACTCGAAATCTGGGAATGGCCGCGCAGTCATCCTATGTACCGACGTCTTTGGGATGGGACTGAACAACCCCAAGCTCCTCGCTGATAAACTGGCGGACAAGCTGCAATGCGACGTGTGGATTCCGGACTACTTCCTTGGTGCGCCTATTGCTTTACGTCTAAAGTTACTATTCTTCTAACGGTTTATAAACAGGCCGCCCTATATTCCCTGTAAACATGGCTGGGGCCCCGCAGCGGGCGGACGAGCCAATGACACTCTGGGCCTGGATTAAGCTCTATCTCAAGCTGATTCCACGTATTCCATACCTCATTGCAAATTCTCCGGGTAAAATTGATAGCAGACTGGCTTCAGTTCGTTATTCCCGTTCCATTCATCTTCACTAGTAGCTTACGGTCACACTCTCCAGTTTTTTGGTCTTCTTAAAGAGAAGAAGCAATATGAAAAGCTTGGAGCTGTTGGGTAGGCCCTTGCATCATTTCTACCATATGGTTCGCCAACGGATCCGGTTCTGTAGCTATTGCTTCGGAGGGACCACCTGCATTCGGCTGGGTGCCACGAACCTTGTCGACACCGTCATCATAGCGCATCCCGGTCCTTTCACCCTAGACCAAGTGCGAAAGATTAAAGTTCCTGTGTTCTGGATCTGCGCCGAAGGTCAGATTCCTTGCCTTCCGCGCGCGAATTCTGATCTAATACAACTCTCTTTTAGCTGACATATTCTTTCCTGATAGCCTCAAACTGGAGTCTGAGGCCGAGTTTGCTTCAAGGAAAGGCACCGAGAATTTCGTTGATTTTGAATTCAAAGTATATAAAGGTACGGCCTTCCGACCTCACCATGTTTCTAGCTATGTAATTTCATTCTCTAACCGTCTTGGCTATAGCGACGGCACATGGATTCGCCTGCCGACCCAACCCTAAGTTCGACGATATCATGGCGGCGTACGACGAGGCCACCGATGATACTGCCGCATGGTTTGACAAAATACTGCAATTGTCGACAGACTCTTCAACCACAGTCCCATTGCAGGCTCCTGCAGAAGAGGCAGTAGCACCCGTTTGAACCTGATAAGATTGTGATATTACTTTGAAGCTTGTCATTAGGGCTCATTTGAGTGATATCTTCCATCTATGCCCTACTTCAATATTTATTTAACGTTCTTTCTATTTGCTGGTACTACTCAGATACAGATCATTATCGACATTCACCTCCAACACCAGACACATACGTATTTGTTCCAACTTCTCAGGAAATTAGGCGTACTACCCTCGCGTATTCCATTTCTGCCAGGGCTAATAATACTTGCCACAATACCTGCAATGTAAGGAGTTGACTGAGCAATGCGATGCCATTAGAGATGGGTCGCATCCCCGGCGGGCCAAACCCGAAGAACTTGGACAGTCCCCCATGGGGCTCAGAAGGATTGAAAAGACATCCTTTCCATCCGTCAAACATGGGACGCCTGGATCTTATCGATATCATGCCGTAGTGGCGAGCTAAGCCAGCTTTCTGGACCCTTTGCAGTTTGACTGGAAAGTTTTTCACGGATGGGGACGCCGGTACTCACTCTCGGCCCGGCCCTTAGGATGCCACGAATGTTAAGCGCCATTGGCGCTCAAAAGTAACTTCCTTGCGAGCCGAGAGCTTCCAGAGTGCTGAACCCACTTAATCAGAATCATCGCACATGCACAATTTAAATTTGAGATTAGATCACAACTTTACGCCTTCGAAACAATCAAGACCAGACCAAATGTCACCCCTCTAGCCACATGACCTTCACATCCCTCTGGTCCAATCCCTTGACCATGATTTCTTGAGGATCCCCAGGGACCACATCAAGAGCATTATCGCTCCATTTTACCTCTCCCTCCCCATCCATCGAGCTCTCCAATTCAAGCCAGAGGCATTTAACCGGTTTCGCAACGGTAATCCGTACTCTAGCGTCACCCGTATCCGCATCCCGTTCAAAGATTTCCGTCACGGCCTTGGGATCAGGAATGTTGAGATACCTGAAGGGCTGCGGCCAGTCCACAAAGCGGGCCATGACTTCATTTGTGGTCGGATCGAGCAGTCGCGCTAGAACGACGACAGTGCCAGACCCATCGATACCCGGTCCGACGATCGATCTAAGACGCGAATTTGGTGGTGAGGGACATATGAGGGAAATTAGGTCGGTCGATTGGTTGGGATGTAGAGTAAAAGTGGATGTGAATGCGCCTTGAGTAGAGAAATCTTCAACAGAAGTCCAGTCAGACTCCAAGTCGAAGTATTGGATGTCCAGTTTGACCTCCAGGGGATTCCTGGTACCATTGGTGGCCCAGACTTGGAGATTAGCATAGAGAGACCGAGTAGCGCCGTATTCATAAAACTAGGACATTGATGTCAGACCAACTAATACATGTAGGGATTTAGCATAAAATTAGAGACAAACCTGTTTTGGACGATCGTTTGCTCGGTTTTGCACCACTTCACGGAGAACGTTCACAGTGACAGGAGCAAGTCGTCGAGCTACAGTGTAATAAACAGGCTTTGGCCTCATCTACAAACCCTGTCAACGATCAATAGCCAATTCAAGGGTAGATACTTACGAAATAGTCCACCAACGCCCAGGAGGTAACTGGCCAACAATCATTAAGCTGCCAGACCAAGACTCCACCACACTGAAAGACAGTGTCAGTTTCGAGTACCGAGTAAGTTACTGTCACGCTTCATACGTATTCTTTCCCCTTTCCTCTCCACTCGCGTTTCCAAATCTGGTATGCATAACTCACAGCTTCTGACTGCATGACTTGCGTGTTGAATCGATACCTGTGTTCGGTGTGAGATGCTTTCCTGGCGCTGTAACTCACTGACTTACCGATTAAGATCGTTCGAGGCTACATTCCTGAAGTTCTCATTCATGACAATCGCAAAGCGTCGTTCGTAGCTTCCAGCACGGATATGCTGTGCCATCGCCTTGCTTTGAGCATACCACTCCGACTTGTCTACTCCTTGCATCCAATATTCGACAGTTTTCATTGAGGGGAAGGATGGAATCCCAAATTCGCTAAGTAGAGTTAGTTCACGATATTACCATTGCAAGAGAGAATCGTCGACGGGCATTCCAACTCACCTGACGAATCGACCGCCCAGCCTTCCGTATTCTTGGTAAGGGAGCTCTTTACCACCCCAGATATTCCATTGATGAACGTCGCCAACTGTAGGATCCGCCGTATCCCAGCCTTGTCCGCCATAGGGAGATCCTCGAACGTATGGAATTCCTACGGTTTGCCCGCCTGACTTGTTGGAAATCGTGAAAGAGGTCAAAGAAGTGACGACAGAAGGCAGGACATCTTCGTAAATGACTGTCGCAGGAAGATGTGGTACATCTGTAGTAGGCGATGTTCAGCTGCATATTGGTTACAATAAGAAATGACACATGCCTCCCCACTGTAAAACCATCTGGTAATCCTCATTGTTGCCGCACCATACCGCCATGCAAGGGTGGTGTCTGAGGCGCTTCACGTTATACTCCGCCTCTTTCTTGACGTTCTCGACGAAGGCGGGATAAGGTCTCGGCGCAACAGAGTCGTTTTCGGGCGAAGTCAGACCTGGATACACTCCACACGCAAATTGGAAGTCTTGCCAAACGAGAAGACCAAGTTCGTCGCAGATGCTGTAGAATACGTCTGGTTCGTAGATTCCTCCGCCCCAGATCCGAACCATAATCTGGTTCCCGTCGCGAGCCAAAGTCAGCCACTCGCGGTACCGCTGTTCGGTAAGAGTGGTAAGGAGATTGTCGGCGGGGATCCAGTTGGAGCCTGGTTTAAACGTCAGTCATGGTCCTAATTCGAGGCTACATCGATACTAACCTCCTGCGAAGATTGGCTCCCCGTTAATTTCGAAGAAGAACGTGGTCCCCTTCCCGTATTGGTCCGCTTCTTGAAGCTCGCCTTGTATCAACCGGATGGACCGGAAGCCTACTCGTTTAGAGACTTCCTGGATAATAATCGATTGATGTTGAAGCCGGACATCGACTCGATACAGCTTCTGCGGTCCCATCCCCGCTGGCCACCACGGCTGCACACTGTCCTCAGCCAGATTCGACCAATCCAAGCGTAAGACAGCTTCATTCGAGGTCGAATCACCTGGAACAGCAAGTTTTGTAGCTTTGACAGTTTTCCCGTTATCTGGGTCAACTAGAGCAATCTCGACGCTATATTCACTCTCGAGCCCGGGAAGGAGCGCAAAAGTGACATCTATGCCAAGCGAAGGGAGATAGGAGGGGCTACCAGAAGAGTGGCTGAGCGTCACCCAACTCTTCGCCCATACATCTTCTATGTGGACAGGGTGGTAAACAGCAGTGAGTGTGATGGGTCGGTAAGGCCCACAAGTCATAAGTTCAGGACCCCAATCCCATCTGAGGGACGAACATGAGACAGGCTTGACAGTGTAGAATGTAAGTACTTACCTCCAGCCGTACTGCGCCTTCCTGACATATACACGGCTTGCATCACCCAGGTTGAATGACCCCGCTCTGACTAGCCCATGTTCGGCTTCGAGGGCCTTCGCCAAAGCCTTTGCAGACCGAAAATGCAGGAGCAGAGTATGCGACACATTCTCGCTTCCTGGTTCGATTGGGAGGCGGTACTCGTACCCACGGAACATGTTATCCGTTTCAAGGATCCTTTCGCCATTCTAGAGAGAAAAGGTTACTAGTGATGAGATGGCAACATTTGGGTATGACGAACGAGATAAATGTCACAGATCGTGTCAAGACCTTCGAAGGTTAAGATAGCTGATTTGAGTTGAAGATTGGGCTTTGAAGATGCAGGAACGGTGAAGCTACACCCATAAAGCCATTCTGCATCGGCTATCCCTATCATTCGAGACAAAGGTCAAGACGCGATAGTTGAGATAATATCAAGGTCCCTTACATTGTACCTCGTGCTCCCCGAAAGCAATGTACGGATCCGGAATCAGGTTCCTTTGCAAGAGTTCTGCGTGAATCTCCGAAGGGACTTCTCCATTAATTGTAGGTTGCCACGTCGTCTTAATAGAGTCTAGACTCGCCACGGATTCTACTTGCGTCGCAGAATTCGTTGAAACGAACCTCAAATCGGCCAATTCGGAGGCGATGTCGATGAGTCCGTTTCGTTGCTTCCAAAACCAACGATCCGAGAGGGATGTACTGGAGATCGCACTAGAATACATTGCCGAGTACGATGAAGACAGGCTTTCGCCGCTCGTGGTTCAATGAACATCTATAGATAGGGGACCCCGAAAATACGCCGTTCTGCGGTTCCTATCGTGGTGACCGTCATATGGTAGCGAATCATACCACCCTAGGTTCTTGGTCACAAGTCTTCAGAAGGAAAGCCATGATTGTATATTGCCATATGGTATGCGACGGGCCTGTTGGAGTATCGATTCGACTGCCAATCCGCTTCGAGTTATGTAGTCAATGAGTCAAAGAGGCAAAGAGGGGGTATAATAGATAGGTCGCGTACCTCACCCAGGCGATATGGCTGACACCCAACCCATTAAATCGTTTCTTCCTACAGGCATAAGGATCTTCTCAAAGATGCCTAAAGTCAAGCAAAGCGCCCAAGGCCCCAAGCCCCCTTGGCGTTGCGGGTTGCATCTGCGTGACCGTGAGATTACATATACATATCAAGCGGCAGTGGGGGAGGTGGGTTCTATCCCCGCCAGCGCTTATCTGCTTGCCGTCAGCCTGAGCAATACATCCTCAACCCTGCGCCATGTATCCTAGACCCTGAGGCCTGAGGCGCTTGAGGAGTTATCATAAGAATCGTGAGCGCTACTATTAGCACCACCATGTTTGCCTTCTATCCTTCTTCTAACGTCATAATTCAGAGATTATTCGCTGTTTTCTCCGAAAAGTTCTCAAGGCAGAGTAAGAAGGCTAAAGTCTATCTCAAGGATAGCCCAAGGCTGAGTATTGACTGGTGAATACTTGAGTGGGGACGCTTTGTTTATAGGTACAAGGCTGTACCGTCTCAAGGAGAACTTATGCCATAGGTATGGGCCAATGGGTAGTACTAGAGCATTCCTGCTATTATCCATTGCGAATGGACCGCAGTCTAAAGGCAAGGTTCTCCGAGGGGTGCATGTCAACGGGGAATCTTACAGCCAAGACGAGGTTCGTTTATCCGATATAACTCGCGCATTGTATATTTAGATCAAACGAAGTCAGTGTAGATGAGACCCCTTTTCGTCTTACTCTCCCCAACCCACAACACCTTCCACAAGTACTCAGATGGCACTGCAGCACCTCTCTCTTGTATTGCTCACCTTGCTGCTCACCTTGCTAGCGACATCCACCCTCGCACACTGTACGTGTGCTACGTGTATTGACACTACCAGATGCTAAGGGTCCTTTCAGACCAATTCACTGCTCTTACTATTGACGGAGGTGCGACTAGCGACTGGGTCTATGTTCGAAAGACGAACGAATATGAGCGTGGTTCCAGATCTGGCATAGGGGATCCTGTAAGTCAACACACTTCACCAAATTGATGTTCCGCCCATGGGAAGTACTGACCATCATCCAAGGTGAAGGACGTTAACAGCCTCGACTTGCGATGCAACAACACCGAGATAGGACTGCCTTCAGGAACAGCGACAGTTAAAGCAGGAAGCCCTATTGGTTTTTGGACGTCGATGGGGGCCTATCACCACGGTGTAAGTCTGTGATGTGGCGTCATGGCGTCTTCTAGCGCGTTTGATTAACTATTACTACCAGGTCTATAACGTGTACATGGCCCGAGCTCCAGCAAACGTATCCGAATGGGATGGAAGCGGAAATGTTTGGTTCAAGGTCAGTCCATGTGTTCATTCACCCAACCATGATATAATCAACAAGATTCAACATGGACCACAAGGTGCATGAAGTCCCACCGGTCGTGACAGAAGGGAGGCCAATGGAGTTCCCTGCTCAAAGTAAGTGAACTCGTACATAAGGGCCTGATACACGCGAACAAAACAATTGAATATCAAATCTCAGGCACGCATGGAGTCGAATTCACAATCCCGAAATCTCTTCCGGATGGAGAATATCTCGTTCGGGTGGAGAACATTGCGTTGCATATTTCGACGACAGATGGGGGCGAGTGACCATTTTACTTTCTTTTCGTTTTTGATTTGTGACTGTTGGCAGCCGAGTTCTACGTCAGTTGTGGACAAGTAAAAGTCACAAATGGAGGCAATGGTGCACCAGGTCCACTCACTTCAATTCCTGGAGTATATACCGGCAAGGTGAGTTGACGGAGTCCGTTGTGCTGTACGGAGGGGGTGCTGACATATCGACAGGAACCTGGGCTCTCCATTGATGTCTATTCCTGTACGTAACCTACCATCCTCGAGTTCTGACAAGTCTTGAGACTTCACACTGTATAAGCGAACCCCAAGCCATATATTATGCCTGGACCAGTACGTTACTCTCCCTTGACATCCGTTTGGCCGCCAATGATCATTCTGCTTATTTAGGCCGTTTGGCGAGGATGATGTTCGAAGGGAGTTGACTTGGGAGATCAAGTAGTACTAGGTAGTTTTCGCGCTTACCTCCGGAGGGTAGGGAAATAACGCATCCCATTTATGACTACAAACTTCAAATGTATTAGAGCGTCGTCGGCTCGTTGTATTGGTCCTGCTTATCTTCCAGGCGTACACCACAAAAGGGTGATTCTATTTGAAAGGCTAAACGGCAAAAAAAAAAGTGGTATAATTACTACTAGGGTATTACAAGAGCAATTTAACATGCACGACAGCAAATGACACTATATGAGAACTCGAAAGAGGGGATGACTGCTTGATTATTATGGTAAACGAGGTGGTTCGATACTAATAAGATGGCCCTTCAGCTTGAGGCAAATCTGATATGAGTTGTAGTGGCGTCGGCCCTGTAGTTCCCGGTGGAACTGACCTCTGGGTCTTCTTCTGATTCATCGGCGCGATGACGCTTCGGGGGAGGCTACACCCACAGTGTCAGCAAAAAAGGAGTAGACACATAAAAAGGAAATTCTATTACTGTGTGTTCCGAGGCGGTGGCGGTATCTGCACGAGGACGACGTTGGCCGGAGGACCATCCTGAGTTCTGACTTCCCGACATCAGGGAACTGGTTGGGGTGGGAATGTCAGGTATTAGAGATACGTGAATAACACTTCGAGCTATATCAGACTTCTTGCATTTCATAAACGGCTGGTTGAGGTTGGTTTCAATAAAGTCGAGGATAATGCGTTGGAAGCATTCATGGAGGTACTCAGGCTCGGACCTCGGATCGTTAAGTGGAAACCAGTGTGGATCAAACTCAAGATAACTGGCAAGTTTTACTAGTAGTGGGGAAAGGCCGGTATAGGTGGGATGGAGTACTTCGGTTTCCATCTTAAAGACGGCCGCACGACGGTTGCCATTCAGGTATGCCCAAGTGTCTGGAGGAATGCCTTTGTCTTGTAAAGCCGACACTTGCTCGCTCGCTGTTCCTTTGGCTTGCTCATTCGTCGTTCCTGTGGCTTGCCTGTTCGTTGTTCCCGTAACTTGCTTGTTCGTTGTTTCTGCGGCTTCCTCCTGCGCTGTTAAGGGATTTGCGAGTAAAGCCCAATATACAATGAGCCAGTATATCGACTCCGCATCATGATATAATTCATGTTTCCATGTATCGGGGAAAGGATAGGGAGGGTTTCCGTTCGCGTCGGTCTTGAACATTGGGCCAAGTACGGGTACTTCAAATTTGGCGCACCGCTCAGGGAAGAGCAGCTGGTAGGGGGCAGGAGAGATTCCGGAATCGGGTCAAGCAGATAGTAATATCGTCTGTTTGCGTCAAGGGGTAGTGGCTTCTGGTTCTGAACCGCTCTGGCAATGAAGATGGGGGTTCCCTTCCATTGTTGTCAGTAAACAGAAACTCACGATGACTAGAACGCTTACTAGCCGTTCGATCATTCGAATTGTCTGTGATTCTCTCCTTGCCGATACCAAATTCCACGCTGCGATTAAA
This sequence comes from Coprinopsis strossmayeri, assembly GCA_900156845.1. Taxonomy (NCBI): domain Eukaryota; kingdom Fungi; phylum Basidiomycota; class Agaricomycetes; order Agaricales; family Psathyrellaceae; genus Coprinopsis; species Coprinopsis strossmayeri. The sequence continues at coordinate 48,050 of FTPT01000106.1, forward strand.
ATCAATGAGGAGCGCGTTCGTTTCCTGGGGATCATCGCTAGATTCGGACTTAGACAGGAAACCCTGTGAGAACGGAGCGAGATCCACGTACCTTTGACCAACTATTCGTTTGACGAAGATGTACTTCAGTGTACTTCCCACCGGCAGTAGTTGGTGAGCTTGTGTCTGAATGGGAAGTGGGCACAGCGGGCGGGGTATGGGAACTTGGAGGTTCCAGGGGTTTATCGGAAGGCTGAGACTCGGGAGGTGAATCCTGAACTTGAGCAATATCTTGCGAGGGATCAAACAAGATATTTCCCTTGCTGATATCGCGGTGGAGCACCTTGTGCTCGCGGTAAATCATACGGGTGACTGATGGGTAAGCCGGAGTTGATAGATTCCACAATAACGGAGACTTACTTACTCTCTAGGGAATGTTATGCGACTTTGAGCATCTTCCAGCGGCATCTTTATCATCATGAATGGTTCGCCATATTGCTCCATGCCCAAACGGATTTGATCTCTACTCCCAAAGGGATGGGACAAGATCTCGGAGCACACTAAATTAACTATACCACGAACAGGACCTAATTTGTGAATGGTTTGCAAAATGGAGATCTCGTTGAAGCAGGTGTTTTGTTGACAGAGTTGGATCTTGACGACTCGGAGAGGCCGACCTCGGATCAATGGAGGGTTTTCCGTACGGTGGAGGAGCACATGGGTGCGTGTGCCGAAGGAACAATTGCCATACGTGCAAGCGAAATTGGAATACCACGTCCGTTTCAATGGATTAGTCGTACTATGGTCCCCACTGGTATCGTTCTGGTTCATGGTCGCATCCATCTGGCTGCTCGAAGTTGCGCCATTATCCGTTGTCGCTGACTCCGAAAAAGAAATATCGTACGTGCACAAACTTTCAGCGCTGTCGTAAACCATCCGGATATTTTTATCCACCCAATCCGGAGGGTTGTAGAGCCGGTACACCATAGCAAGCATAGCCTTGCGCAGGAAGGCAGTCCCCCAGGAGAACCAAAACTCGACGATACGGGAACCAGCCTCGCCAATTAGCAGCACTACTTCGGTCTTGCTGATGAGTAGACTAAATGCAGCTTTGAAGTCGGGTCGAGAAGCGATAAGAAGGTCCAGGTACGTCGCAGCGCGTTTCTTCTGTTTGATTCCGGATTTGCCCCTGGAAGCGTCCTCTCCGGCAAGACTAATACAAGGCCAGTGGACATGAATGTTGCGATCTTTGTCGCGCTGATCCCGAAGTCTCCCCTCTGCTCGACGTTGTCTTTTCCCTTCTTGACCTTTGTGGCCCTTCCGTCAAACCAATACTGGCTAAACGCTGCAACGGTATCGGGCCTAGCCCGGGTTCCAGAGGCATGACCAGGTGAGGTATCCTTGAAAACAAGGAGATCTTGAAATTCTGCGCCGGGTGTCAACCTGTCAACTGTGGCCAATACGTTCGGGACTAAACCACACACCAGGCTTGATACTTTTGATTGTCTCTGACACGGTATTCGCATCGGTAATGAATGAACTTAATGATTCGAACTCAGGGCCATTTTGAAGATTCATGACAACGTCGTCATCCTTAAGCTTCAACATGTCGATGAGCACATCGAGACACCGCGCCGCAACTGTGTCTTGGCCAAGTTTTTCGTCTTCATATAATTCTTGTGGTTTGTTTCTGCTGGTATGCTTGTGTATTTAGCGAACTGCTCTCTTTCATCCCGGATGTGTTGTGCATAGGTTTTGTTTACTTTAGCAGGCGTGTCTATGGGTTGGGACATTGTCGAATTCAACCTACTACCGCCATCAATCACCCGGATACCCGCTGCGGCCAACACCCACACAACTGTGGCAGTGCATTGTCATATTTTCCCAGACCGGTGAGATGTCAGGAACGGGTTGGATACCGGCGCTTATTCTTCATTCGGCAAGCATCGCTCATCTCGGTGACAGCTGAGCCCTTTGGGCCTACAAAAGATCCATGGGCGCTGCTTACGGCCAGTATCATCTCTCCACTTCGTCCTTCTTTTGACGGCATAGTGAAGATTCTTAACTGAAGTCGTGACTCTGCTTTATCCGAAGCATCTCCTAAGGGACAAAGGGGGTGTCACGAAAAGCTAACTAACGTCTAGGTTGTTTTTACGCCTGCTTTCAAAAATGTTCTTCATGAAAAAGTACATACCATGGTTCTCGGAGGAGCTTCCGGCTGATCTGTAAGGAACGCTCCAGCTTGTTCTGAGACTATATTTCATTTCTCGTAGAATTTGGCCCGTTTCCTGCCCCCTTGACGGTTACTCGGCCAACCCTTGTACCGGTCTCAAACAAGTCCCAGGGGCAAACTTCTGAAGATCTGAAGGTTCGTGTCAACGGGGAATTAATCAACTTATACCAGCCGTTTCTCCGACGTATTGCTGTCTCATTATATATAAAGGCAACTTCCATCGTACTACATTCAACACCGTGATCCAGCACTCAGATGGCAGTTAAGCTTCTTTGCGTCGCGTTCTTTGCCTTGTTGGCAACAACTACTCTCGCACATTGCAAGTGAAGTATTATCATCAAAGTCCTCACAAGCTAATTAAAGTCTTTATGCAACGCAGACCAATTCCAGGCCCTTACCATTGAAGGAGCAGTAACTGGCGACTGGATCTACGTTCGCAAGACCAACGAATGGGAACGTGGATCCCGATCTGGCATGGGAGAGCCTGTAAGCGCACCCAAAGTCAACTCGCATATTGAGGATGGAAGATACTGAGCGTAACTGAAGATCACGGATGTAAATAGCTCCGACCTACGATGCAACAACACCCAGATTGGATTACCTTCAGTAACGGCGACGGTGAAAGCAGGCAGCCGAATAGGTATCTGGAGTATGATGGGGGCCTATCACCATGGTGTAATTCACTTCGGTTTTTGACTCTTCGAGCCGACTTCGATCCTTTACCTCCAGGTCTATAATGTGTACATGGCTCGTGCTCCTGGGAACGTATCGGAGTGGGATGGAAGTGGTAATGTTTGGTTCAAGGTCAGTTCATCTTATTCGTTCTACCTACGTCTCAGATACGAAATATGGTTCCAAGGTACACGAAGTTCCACCTGTTGTCACTGAGGGAGAGCCAATGGAGTTCCCTGCTCAAGGCACGTCCAACCTATAGCCACTCGAAGTATCCTTTGACTGTAACCTTGGAATACCCCATATTTCAGGTACTCATGGAACCGACTTCATAGTTCCGAAATCTCTTCCGGACGGAGAATACCTGGTGCGCATTGAGAATATTGCTTTGCATATTGCGAATACGGAGGGAGGCGAGTATTTGATTAAGTGGATTTTCGGATTTCATAATACATCAAATTAGCCGAGTTCTACGTCGGTTGTGGACAGGTGAAAGTTACAGACGGGGGTAATGGTACACCAGGTCCGCTCGTCTCAATTCCTGGGGTCTATACTGGAAAGGTGAGATGGACGCCGGTCGTATCCTATACAATGGAGCATGCTCACAGATTGACAGGAGCCGGGGCTTGCAATTGATGTCTTTGCTCGTAAGTGCCTTCTCATATTTCAAACTTGAATTACTGCTGCACAATGTTTTAGCGAACCCGGAGCCATATACTATGCCAGGGCCCGTATGTCCCTCTTCTGTCGGTAATTCTTTTTAACGACAATGACACTCTATCCACGTAGGCTGTCTGGCGCGGATGAGGAGGGGATGTTTAGGTAATAAGGCATGCATGTACCACGATCCTTTATCATGAGGGCCAGTTCGAACAGGTTCGCCCCCGTAAACAACGTTCGTTGGCCTCATGACTCCTGTGTATTACCACCCATCATTCATGCATTCATTGTACTAGTATTCCATACCTACCTTCCTTTCTCCTATTGAAGTTCGTACGTCATACATTGACAGATGCTTACTCAAGCGAGCTGACGAGGCTAATTCAAGCGCACGCGGAAACTGAAATTACTTTTATGGTAATCATGGCTAATCACCCTAACTCGTTATGCAATGCGTTTTGTCGCGCTTGTCCATAAATGTTTATGTCCCTGACACGAGAATCACGGCTAGTACTGTCACTGAAAATTTCTGCTCCAAGGGTGAGCACGGCCGATTGCTAGAAAACATCCCGAACCTGCATATGGTTTCAATCGACAAAACAAGGGCCAAGTCTCTCAAGACATCCCTGACTCCCCGGGGTGTCTAGTGGGTTTCCCCGTCTCCTGTCGTGAGTTAGCATGTCTGAATATGGAAGGAATGACGGCATAAATGGAACGCACCATTGCATACCTCGAGAACACGCACACGGATTGGGGATATACGCCCTCGCTCTCCCCGGGACACTCGGCGATTGCCTCCATGAGTGTGAAAGCTTCCTACGGAGCACTCCTATTAGGGCGAGAGCTCCAACACGTCTCTTGGTATAAAAGGTTGCCAGTGGCCCCTCAAAACTCATCATCACATCCTCTCTATTCGTTGCCCCACTACCAGTACAACCATGCTCTTCAAATCCTTAATCGTGCTTGCTATTACGACTTTCCAAGTCGCTGTAGGCGCCAACTTGACTCCAGGTCGCCCCTACGTCCGCATCGACAAGAACGATGCCGCGTTATTGATTGTCGACCATCAAGTCGGGTTGTTACAACTCGTTCGAGACTGGTCTACAGAGGAGTTCAGGAATAATGTCTTTGCGCATGCCGCACTAGGAGCCGTGTTCGATCTCCCCACTGTTATTACTACCAGCACAGAAACTGGTACGGTATCAAGTATTCCACCTCCATTTGCAATGCTAACAAGGCCTCGATATAGGCCCTAATGGCCCTGTCCCACAAGAAATCTACGATTTGCATCCCAATGCTACTGTGGTCAAGAGGTCGGGCGAAGTCAACGCATGGGACAGCGAAGAGTTCCGCGCTGCTGTCAGGGCTACTGGCAAGAAGCAGCTCATCATAGCTGGAATTACCACCGAAGTAATTGTTCTCGCTCGTTCTTGTACCCTTCTCTAATAACGACCCTATATTATAGGTCTGCATCACATTCTTGGCACTCTCCTTGATCGAGGAAGGGTACACGGTCTTTACCCATGCCGACGCTTCTGGCACGTTCAACAAGCGCACCTCAGACGATGCCAACGCACGTATGCGCGATGCCGGTGTCCAGATCCTATCCACGTTTGCTGTTGCATGTGAGCTTATGAGGGATTGGAGGAATACCCCTGGTACCCCGGAGATGGTCCCTTTCTTCGACAAGTGAGTACTCTCATGTCAATTTGACGGACCTAGTCTGATTTCCTTTCCATTTAATACAGGTATCTTCCTTCCTACTCTTGGGTTCTGCGTGCACACGCTGCTGCCTCCATTGGTGCCAAGAATTAGGCCTTTAGGCTCAGACGCCTAATTGCGCCGCTGGGTTGGTTTCGAGAATCGAGACAGGTTTCTGGGGTAGTTGTTGACCGTTCTATGCTCTACATTGAGCTCGAACCTGTACAGCTCGTATCGCTATAGGACATAAAGAGAATCTCAGTGTACTGGATCACAATCCGTACAATGGCGGTTATCATTTTCCTTTCCTCTCCTTTTTCTTACATTCTTTGTCTATGAAATCGTCTACATATATACATCTGAAATTTAGCTCCTGTGAGTTGTGAAGCCTGACACATCCCGGGGAATCAAAGTTAAAATCCTTCGAGATCTCTGCTTCTAAAAGGAAGGGCCCAGCTAAACCACTGCTCCGTGGAGAATCGTATTCGTCTCGCCACCGCGCTCTCCACGAACAAGCAGAAATGTAGATTGTTGAGGTTAAAAAACCATCGAATCCGAGCGGCGAACTTCCATGGCCAGAAGGACGGGGGGAAATAAAGCTCGAACCAATGTGTTTATCGCGGACCTTTCCCCGTCGTACCCTTCCATAAGACTAAAGGTGGTTCAAACGTGAGCTTGCATTTAAATAATTAGCGTATATATAAGGATATAGATATCAATCAACACAAACGTATCTATTCCATGAACCGATAATAGAGTGCCCATCGAGCCTATTGTAGATGAGTATGTTTTTTTGAGTACGAAAGGGTATAGTTTTCCGAATTCCAATCAGATGGCAATCGTAGGGGACTATGAGGATCACGAAGAGTCCTGGGAAATAAATAACCGAACCGAAAAGCAAGGAAGATGAACAAGGAACTGTAAGGAGGTGTCCGATAACTGAGGCTAGCCGGTTGAGGGCGGCCTTGGCCTCGGAATGGGGATATTTCCGATCAAATTCCTGTAAGTGACGTCATAAGAATGAAAGTCGCAGGGCGCGGCGCAAACATACACAGGAGGTATCAGGAATTCAGGAAGTGAAGCGTCGGGTTGGGTTTGGTCGTTTCAAGAAGGATTCCCATTCCTGAAGTGCCCTTACGAATCCAGGATTCGGCTTGACACACGCGCGTTTTCGCTTGAGGAAGGCGTGGGCGCCATCGAATGACATTCCGTGGTTTCGAATAAGGTACGCGATCACGATAGTTGCTGAACGCGAAACGCCCTGAGTGTAATGTCAATTAACCGCAACGACGTCAAAACAAAAGTTAAGATTTAGAATGCGTGTAATAGAAATGTAACTTATGATGTAGGTGGAGCGTCAACAGATGGTGTGGATCCTTATCGGCATCATCCCCTTGACCTGAATACCTCACCGCAGGGATTATCACAAAGCGGCGATAATTGTCAGTGAGCTGTGCTGGAAATTTGCAGCATTTCCAGCACAGCACATTCAACAGCTCTTGCTCTGCATAGACCGACTCGAAAGGAACGAAAGGAGTCGACGCTCACCTGCTGGCAATGGACCAAAACATTACGGCCACTTCGAAGAGCCCTGTCGATATGGTTGCACGCGCCTTCGAAATGGGGTCGAATGTCGACCGCGTCGTGATCTAAGATGGAGATTTTGTACCCATGGAAGCCCTCGCTCTCAGCCATAGGCAGCCAGGGGACATCAAGGACGTGGACGATGTCGGTGATGTTGTGTTGTCGCAGTAAGTCCTTGTCCAGGACAGCCGACATCGATCCAAGGTACAGAGCACCGTACTGGTGGCCAGGGCTCGATGGGATGGGCGTCGGTGCAAGAATCTGGTGCATAGGGGTGCACATAGCCTGCATGACCTCGGGAGGTAAGGAGTCAAAGCGGATCATGGCGGCGGAACTTGGAAGAACAGCAATGGGAGGTCCGACGAGGGCGACGCTTTTCGACAAGCTGTCGGCGAGTGTTCTATAAGGAGAGTGGATAGATTAACGTTATAAACGTCTATTTCGGCACACGAGGGGCGCTACTACATGCCTGCTGATGACTGTTAAAGGTGGGTCGTGGAGTTCGGAGCGGGCTAGGCCTCGATCAAATTGGTGAGGAATATGCCTTGGCTATAAGTACCTGCAGGACAGGGGATAAGATCGCGTCCGTGTTTATACCGCCAAATACAGGATCCGGAGGTAGATGACGAGGACAGGTTGACGTCGAAGGAAGAAGGGGTGGCTGAGATACTGAGCATCCATTCGGGTGCGCGGTTTATATAGGCCAACGATGTGTGCGCGCTGTTAAGCTGGAGTTGTGACCTCCAGGCACTGTTCAGTGTATACAATACTTTGTACGTACACCCCATGGTGAACACCTTTTGGAGAAATGTTGAAGCTGCATCTCGGTACGGCGATCTTTACGATCATTGGTTATCAAGTCGAAGAAGCTCGATATGCCAGCGACGCTCGTGTCATTGGTCCTGACAGGTGGAAGGTGATTATGGTCCAATCTGGTGTGGCGGGGCCAAGATGGGATCGGAAAGGATTCTAGGCAGTTCTTTGTGGTATAGTGGGAGATAGAGTCCACAAACAAAAGAGAAGTTGAAGTGATACTGAAACCAGTGTCCGGATTGGAAGATCGCGTGCTATCTGTCTTTTCTGATGTTCAAGGTAATCGAACCCTAAATTTGCATTTCGCCTTCCAGGACTAGGTATTGAGAGCCACGGGAGGCCACGAGTCCATCAATCCTATACCCTTATGTCGCGATTAATTTCCGGTGATATAACCTTCGACGCTCCCTGAATATCTTGAAATTAGCTTTACCTTCCGTTGGCTGATCAAGGAGAGCTGTTGTATCCATGCTTTGAAGCTCCATGTAACCATACGTTGGGGGTCTAAAATACAAGGATTAACAGCAAACCTTTGTTCCTGATTCGTCTGCAGGAGGGCAGAGATCCTAGTGGCCACGGCTGCAGACCGCAGACTCCCGGATTGCGATCAAAATATCCATTCCCGTGACGAGTAGAGACCTCGTGGCAGAGGTAGCAGATCTAGAGGTCTAGGCCGTCGATAGATTCCCAGACGCGCCAATTTATCAGAAAATATCGCAGTTTCCTGTTTATCTTCACGCGAAATGTTCGGGGAAGGTTGACCTATGTCAAAAAAGAAGTTCTTCGGTACGTGGGGAGTAGATAGTCGGCATCTCTCCTGACGAGTTCTGTCGTGGTACATACTCTCCCCAATTCAAAATTGTATCCGAAACTGAGAGGGACTTTGATGGTCTTTGACAACTCGATAAGGTGCATCTCGTTATCCACGCGAGAGATTCATTGTGGAAGGTTCGAATAGCTCATATTTGTTCTATGCTCATAAAAAGATCTCTTGGGCTGCCGGAAGTCCTAAGCGCAAGTTGTTGGCATCACTCAGGGACGACAAGGTGTGTAAACTAGAACATAAGGATTCCGCAGAAGAACGCTGCTTTTAACCTGACTGAAGTAAATTCGGTTCGAAGTATTACCCCACTTTGGAAAACAACAGAGTCTTTCATCTCGATACAGAGCACTGGATTTGACGTTTCTGTCAGAGAATTTTACCTTCTTACCTGCGTTGGATAATTAAGGAACGGGGTCATCGGGGTCGTTATTCACCGAAAACCGACTAACTCTATTAAATCTTTGTGACGGTCAGATTGCGGGTGATTATGAGACGAAGGTACTTGTGCGCATCACAAACTGATGCATAGGTATATGTGAATGATAACGTTCGACCGCTTCATTCGCGTTCTGACCGGCATTCTCCAAAACGCAATTAGTGGCTCCAGATCGGCGTCATAAGCCGATGATGCATCACAGGAGTTCGTGAAAGCCGGGGTCTGCATGGAATCATCTACGTGGAATGAGTTGAACCTGGATAAAAATAACATGATAGATACATATGGTAAATTAGGTCACTTTAACTCGTCTCCCGAATTTGCATGGAAGGGTCCGTCGACGTCTTGTCAATGCACGACAGTTCGTTCCGTCAATAAAAAATGCCAAACCTTCCCGAGGCTCGGAACGGGATATCAAGCAATAAGTAAGAGAGTATGTGCGGATGGCCATTATCCACTCACTGACATTAATCGGCGAGACATCCTATCATGGGCTGCCGCTCACCTGCTTCGGGAACCAGCTTCTTCCTCCCTCTTCCTCCCGTTCCAATGGGATCAGGTTCATACATGATCAACAGCGATCGAGGTATGTTCTGTTGAAGCTATATTTCCGTCGCTGGCGAGCGCAGATCGTGATCGCATTCCCTTTTAGTGCGGAAGGGCGAAAATGACAAGGGGGTTCCTGAATGTTGAGGCGATGTGTTTGAGAGGACCTTCATTCAGAATCATTCAGAACCATTCAGAGAGCAAGATAGCTAAGATAGCTCATGGCAGATTGACAAGTCAGATGGGGACCATGGCCAGACCATTGACAAGGACCAGTGCTGAGTGCAGAGAGGTGTAGATGGATTGTTGAAAACTTTCCTAATATTGCCGTGATGCTTCGATGGTAAGTAAAGACCAGGATTTGATTTGAATAGCGCGTTCAGATAACCGGATCAGCAGGCTTGTTCGGACTTCATCGGTTCCTCTCCCAAAACGGCGAGTTTGCCCAAAGATGTGGGTTCGGAGAGGTTCCCCTGAGTAAAAGTCATTGGAAGCTGCCCCACGCGAGTGGTCCAGACGCTTTGAGAACTCGCTTTATACTTCACCTATGGAGGATAATAATACAAACGTTATAGGTTGGGTATGGGCGAACCTCTTGTCATAACCGAGGAAGCTAGTCAAAACGCCACCTGAAGAAAAGAAGGGCACGGGAGAAGCTCGCCCTTCGATTGAATGAAAGCCTGGAACAGCGCGGAGATTCCACGAAACATGCAGTGCTGCTGGATCATATGCGAGATTCTGGACATGGGCAGAAATAGTTTAGTCCAGGGTCGCCCCATCCCGTTTCCGTTTCATGGGATTCGATGGAGGAACAGCGGAGCAGAAGGTCAACGTCAAAGTTTTGTGTGATATGTCTAGATTCTAGAATCAAGTTCATGGCGAGTTCAAACTGCAAATGAGAGAGGTAACACCGCAACTTGTCCGGTGAAGCCTCGAATGGAACGCGCTGTTAACGAGACGATTGGTGTCCCAGTGTCCTAAAAACTGTCGCTCGAAACTGCAACTTGGTGGCGGATTAATGAGGAGTGTCAAGCAAGAACGACCTTTTTTAGGCCAGATATGTGTAATTCGCAGAACAAGATCCGCCAGAAAAGTTGGCTGACAGAGTAAACCCCAGTACGTGATGTCGCCGTGTGGCCACAGTTCCGTTACTAATCTTGCTACAGACGGCATGAGAGAGCTATACAAGATATTGGGTCCGTTCATCTGTAGCTAGCCAATCTAAATGGGACCATCCCAAGAGCAGGGGAATGCGAGAACGCGACGACGACGAGGAGGAGAGCAGAGAGCCGGTTGGTATAAACCCGCCAATGCTGATTGGTCGATAATTCTTATTTTATTACATAATTACATAATTCCATCCGAAAAACTCCGCCACTTGAACCTTCCAGCTCATCGCCAGCGACGACGGCCACAATGTTGCGGGTATCCTCGTCGTCGTCTAAAACGCTGTTTAGGACAGCGTCTGCTGTCTCTTGTACGTCGTCTTTAAACGTCTTAAACGAATTTCTAATGACCGTTCACAGCTGCGGCAGCTCGACCTCTCCGCGCGAAATACCGCAATCCCAGTCGGTCATTGGCGACCGTTGCTGATATACCTGTTCGACGATATGGCGGTCTGAAAGACCAGGATCGTATTTTCACCAATGCTTATTCGAGGCATGACCACGGAATCAAGGGTGCCTTGGTGCGTTTAGGCTCCGTTTAGACGCGGGAAGTTATGTTGACCAAGCCATAGTCTCGTGGAGACTGGCATAGAACCAAGGACATTCTGCTGAAGGGCGACGCCTGGATCATTCAAACTATCAAAGACTCTGGTCTCCGTGGTCGTGGTGGTGCAGGTTTTCCCAGCGGACTGAAATGGAGTTTCATGAACAAGCCGGGATGGGAGAAGGACCCCCGGTAAGTTTGCGTATAGCAATCGCGAATGTCTTTGGCTCACCGTTGTCTCGCTTAGACCACGTTATCTCGTCATTAACGCCGACGAGGGAGAACCAGGAACCTGCAAGGACCGAGAAATTCTACGAGGCGACCCTCACAAGCTCATTGAAGGATGTCTAGTTGCCGGACGCGCCATGAACGCCAACGCCGCCTACATCTATATTCGTGGAGAATTCTACCAAGAAGCTTCCCATGTTCAGCAAGCTATCAACGAAGCCTATGCTACTGGATTCCTCGGGAAGGATGCCTGCGGTTCCGGCTACTCTTTTGACGTATACGTTCACCGTGGTGCTGGTGCCTATATCTGTGGTGAAGAAACCGCGTTGATTGAGAGTTTGGAGGGTAAGCAAGGCAAACCTCGCCTAAAGCCCCCCTTCCCCGCCGATGTCGGTCTTTTCGGTTGCCCTACGACTGTCGCCAACGTCGAGACTGTCGCCGTCGCACCCACGATTTGCAGACGAGGCTCCAGCTGGTTTGCTGGCTTTGGACGAAAGCGTAACGAGGGCACCAAGCTTTACTGCATTAGCGGTCACGTCAACAACCCTTGCGTTATTGAGGAAGAGATGAGTATACCTTTGAAAGACCTCATCGAAAAGCACTGTGGCGGCGTTCGAGGTGGATGGGACAACCTCCTCGGTATTGTTCCTGGTGGTTCTTCCGTACCTATCATCCCTAAAGATGTTTGTGCTGAAGTCTTGTGAGTTTATTTTGTACGGCCGTCTTTTCCTTTTCTTATACCCCTTTTAGGATGGACTACGACTCCTTGAAGGATGCCCAAACAGGTCTCGGTACCGGTGCCGTCATTGTCATGGACAAGAGCACCGACCTCGTCCGGGCCATTTCTCGCTTCGCTGACTTCTACAAACACGAATCCTGTGGTCAATGTACTCCTTGCCGAGAAGGAACAACATGGATGAAGAAGATGATGGACCGCATGGTAGAGGGTCGTGCCCACCAGCGGGAGATTGACATGCTCCTTGAACTCACGTGCGAATTTCTCTGTGTCCTTTCTTCTTGTGCACTGACTCGCTTTCCTTTCAGCAAACAAATCGAAGGTCGCACTATCTGTGCTTTGGGTGATGCTGCCGCATGGCCTATCCAAGGTCTTATGCGCCACTTCCGACCTGAAGTCGAGCGCCGTATCGAAGAGTTCCGAAATATCAACGGAGCTGTCGGTTTCGGCGGACACCTCGCCAGCGCTGTTGACGACACCCTTGCTCTCCCAGACAACCTCGGTCTTAGACTCCCTGCAGTATCCGCTTAATCGCAAGTATGAGCATGTAGGCACTTGGCAGACAGCAGCATGTAGGTACAATAATATTGACTCTTTTGTTTTCGTTCCTTTTGAATATTCATTTGTTGACATTTTTTGGGTTCGGGTATCGATATGGACGCTGAGTGTTGGTAGGTTTGATTGTGTGTCAGTCCTCACCGATCGCGTCGATCGCTACATATTTGGTGACGGTGTCAGGCGGTCTAGCACACATGTGAAACTGATGGAACTCATAGTAGTGACCACTCATGTGGTCAGTCCACCGATATGGCGCATCCTGAGAGTTCTGAGAGTATCTCAAGGCATGAAACGACGAGAACTACTGCATGGACAACGCTCCCAGTGTACCCGTTGCGCAGAACGAGGACTCGGCCTCGGCGGCAAACTCTCCTAGCCCTGAAGATTGTGAAGTTGGCCGGTGAACAGGCACCCCATATACAGTCGGATGAATATAATCAAGCGACGTGAGTTATGGAAATCTTCTTTAGCGGACCTTTGCTAAAACCAAGCTGTGTTTTAGGGTTTGGTGGTTTACCTCGACAGCGTTTCCTTTGATCGCCGGAACGTTCGGACCTTTCGCGAATCTGTTTTCTGTCTGCGCGCTTGCTCATCCGTGGAGGGTACAAGCATCAGATGGTGCTAGTGTTAGGGATCCCCACTGGCAAGTCTGCGCAGATTTCGTTTTATGGCTTGACCTGACGATTAGGCAGGTTGTTGGTTGTGAATGGTGTATCACTGCTCCTTGCTGTCATTGCCAACGGTCTACTACTTTTGAACTTTGCCCGTCGGATATCGTCCTCCATTGCACAGCCGGGGACTATCATCCTGTGGTGAATAACTTTCAACCTTCATCATCTCACAATTATCTTGACCCCAACACATTCTAGGTACATTGCATGCGCTTTCCTCTTCACATCGGTCGGGATTATGGATGGCCGATACCTCGATGACGACAGACAAACTCTCTCGCAAGGATGGTACTATGCCTTGATATCTGGAGTGCTCTATTTCACCATTTCCTCGATGTTGGTGATGAACATGATCGGTGCCCATTGGTTCCAGGCCTATCCCACCTCATTCGCGACCCTCAGTATCTCCCAGCGAACGCTCATGCTGGAGACGATCGCTTTTGCGCTGTACTTGGCGCTGGTTGCTGGTGTGTTCTGCGCACTGGAGGGATGGCAGTACGTCGATGGGCTGTACTGGGCTGATTATACCCTCTTGACTATTGGCCTTGGGTCGGATTTTCCGATTAAAACTACGGCGGGGAGGATGATCGTCATGCCGTTCTCGGCATGTGGGATTGTGTTGATTGGTCTTGTGGTGCAGAGTGTGAGGACATTGGTGCTTGAGCGAGGAAAGGAGAAAGTGTGGAAGAGGCGGTTGGGGGTGCAGAGAGAGTGGTGGGAGTCGTATGTTGCGCAAAAGAGGAGAGAACTTCGTTTTCGGAAGGATCCAGACTGCCGATCATCAAGCTCAAGGCCGGTCAGCGAGCAGGAAGGTCCGAAGCTGGCACCCTTTTACCGTCGACCGTTCGCGTACCTTCGAAATCATTGGATGGCCAAGACCCAGACTAGGTTTTCGGTGGAATCGATGATTGAGGGGAAATATGAAGCTTGGAATAGAGAGGAGTTCGAGTTGATGAGGCATATAGAGGAGTCGGCGGAGAAGATAGAAAGATATACCGTTTTCTATGTGGCCCTCTTTGCATTTCTATTTGTGTGGGTTGGGGGGTCGCTAGTGTTTTGGTCCTGCGAACATGTAGGTCGAGTCGATATAATTTGCGTCTGGGGTCGCTTGCTGACCGGAACTCCTTTCAGAAACATCAAGGATGGACCTACCCCGTGTCACTCTACTTCTCGTATATCGCTATTGCCACCATCGGTTATGGGGATTTCTTCCCTGAATCTGCCGCCGGACGCCCTTTCTTTGTTGTCTGGAGCTTGGTTGCGGTGCCTACTTTGACTGTTTTTATCTCGTCAATGGGCAACACAGTCGTCGAAGGTGTACGAGAAGCGACGTTCTGGCTTGGAAGGAGAAGCATCTTGCCAGAGAAACACCCAGTAGAAGACCTCGAAAAGCGGGCGCGAGAACAGAGGAACATACATATTCAAAAGCAGAGGGAGGAGATTAACGTCAAGTTGGCGGGCATTCAATCTCAGAGCATTGCTGAGGGATCCCAATTACCGGCGTTTGCTACTGGCGCCGAAAGGGTGGTGAGGAAGGAGGTAGTAATTAATGAAGGGGCGCGGTCGAGGAGAAGTTGGGCACAGCTTGCTGCTCAGATTTCAAGAGATATTGCGATGCTTGCTCAGGATGTTAGCACGATGCCGGATAGGAAGTATACTTGGGAGGAGTGGGCCAAATGGATCGAATTACTTGAAGAACCAATTCTTCGGACCATTCGATTGCCAAACTGTCGTGGTCCGGGGCCGTCAAGTGTCGACATGTCTTTGCAGGAACGAAGCGATGGGAGCCCGAGTAGTTCGACGATGCCGCCCACCCATGGCGACGATCTTCGAACTATTCCGAGTGATGGGAGCATCGATTGGACCTGGACCTGGCTCAGCGACGAAGGCCCGTTGTTCAGCCCTGGGACGGAAGCGACGTGGGTCATGACGAGGCTCATCAACCGCTTGGAGGTCATAACAGATTCGTATCTCGACCGAGTGCAAATCGAACAGGATCTCATCGAACATGGGATTCCTGTATATCAGAAATTGACAAAAGATGTGCTTGAAAAGAATAATATTGCCCGGGAATCCTAACTCCGGTGTTGGGATGGATATTTGTGCTAGAAATGCGCTCACCGCTGATAGCAGCACCTAAATGCTAAGCCTAATTCTTGGCACCAGCAGAGGCAGCAGTGTATCCATGCAGAACCCAAGAGTGGGCAGGAAAATACCTATATTAAACCGAAAGGAAGTCACACTAGGCGCATCAAATTGACATGGGAGTACTCACTTGCCCATCGAACCGCCTGTAGTCTTATGGAAGGGAACGACAGGGAAAGGTCCGTGATTGAGTGTATACGAGCAAAGTGTTATGCGATTAGGAATATAAAAGTGCGATAGCGGTAGAAAAGTGCGATTCCACGACTGATGGCTATCAGACGGCAAGAATTCTTGCCGGGCGTCCATACCGCCAACGCCCTATTCTGCGGCCTGCCTCAATTCTCAGATCTCAATCTAGACAACTGGTGTCTCGGATAATGCTCTCCGTGTGGGCAATATTTTGGGATCGAGTCTCAAGCGACTCGTTCTTTTACTTCTTCTATTCTCTGACCGGTGACCGTTTGTATTGTATTTTGACTTCCTTTGATGACTTACAGTTGTTATGGTTTCAACTACACATTTTTTCCTTCTCCCAAGCGCTTGGCATACACATATAAATTATTCTGATACTGTTGAACTTAAGCTCATAACCTTCAATATTCCAGGCCCATCTGACGGTCGAAATACGGTGATCGAGAATAAACCCAGCATTAGAATATTGTTGAGACAGTCGGGGAGAAGAACCAGGTAAAGAGACGAATCAACAAGCGCTTTCATTTGATAATAATGACCAGTGATCGTGCATTGACAACGAAAAGTGAGATTGAGTCTGGAATCGCATTTTTTGCACCTAATAACACTTTTTTCAGCTAATCGCACTTTTTTTATTCTAATCGCATAACACTTTTCTCGGTGTTCCCCTCCATGGTAAACATATTGATTCGAGCTTTATTTTCCCCGTCCTTCTGACAATGAAGTTAGCCGGCCAGATTCTATGGTTCTATAATCTCCTCACAATTTTACACTTCTGCTTGTTCGTGGATAGGGCGATGGTGAGACGAATACGATTTTCTAGCATGAATCAAAGCAGTCGTTTGGCTAGACGCTTCCTCTTGGAAGCAGAGATATCGAAGGACTTTAATTTTGATCCCCCGGTATGCGTCAGGATTCATAACTCACAGGAATCAAAATTCAGATGTATGTATGTAGGCGAGTTTTATAGACAAAGAATATAAGAAAAAGAAAGGGAAAGGAAAATGATAACCGCCATTGTATAGATTGTCATACAGTACACTGATTAGCTGATTATCATTCAAATTTGAGATTGCCTTTATGTCCCATAGCGATACGAGCTGTAGAGGTTCGAGCTCAATGTAGAGCATAGAACGATCAGCAACTACCCCAGAAACCTGTGTCGATTCTCGAAACCATCCCAGAGGCGCAATTAGGCATCCAAGCCTAATTCTTGTCACCAGCAGAGGCAGCAGTGTATGCACGCAGAACCCAAGAGTAGGCGGGAACGTACCTGTATTAAATCGAAAGGAAGTCAGAATAGGCGCATGAAATTGACAGAGTACCCACTTGTCGAAGAAAGGGGATATCTCCGGCGCACCGGGGGTATTCCCCCAATCCCTCATGAGCTCTCCTGCAACCGCGAACATCGAGAGGATCTGGACACCGGCATCGCGCATACGTGCGTTGGCGTCGTCTGAGGTACGCTTGTTGAACGTGCCCGAGGCGTCAGCGTTGGCAAAGACCGTGTACCCTTCCTCGATCAAGGAGAGTGCCAAGAATGTGGTACAGACCTATAATATAGGGTCGTTATTAGAGAAGGGTACAAGAACGAGCTAGAGTACTTACTTCGGTGGTAATTCCAGCTATGATGAGCTGCTTCTTGCCAGTAGCCCTGACAGCAGCGCGGAACTCTTCGCTGTCCCATGCGTTGACTTCGCCCGACCTCTTGACCACAGTAGCATTGGGATGCATATCGTAGATTTCTTGTGGGACAGGGCCATTAGGGCCTATATCGAGGTCTTGTCAGCATTGCAAACGAAGAGGTAGGATATTACTTGATTCCGTACCAGTTTCTGTGCTGGTGGTAATAACAGTGGGGAGATTGAACACAGCTCCCAACGCGGCATGCGCAAAGACGCTGTTCTTGAACTCCTCTGTAGACCAGTCTCGAACGAGTTGTAACAACCCGACTTGATGGTCGACAATCAATAACGCGGCATCGTTCTTGTCGATGCGGACGTAGGGGCGACCTGGAGTTAAGTTGGCGCCTACGGCAACTTGGAAAGCTGTCATAGCGAGTACGATAAATGTTTTGAAGAGCATTTCTGTACTGGTAGTAGGGCAACGAATAGAGAGGATGTGATGATGAGTTTTGAGGGGCCACGGGCAACCTTTTATACCAAGGGCCGTGTTGGAACTCTCGCCCTAATAGGAGTGCTCCGTAGGATGCTTTCATACTTTTGGAGGCAATCGCCGAGTGTCCCGGGGAGAGCGAGTGCGTATCCCCAATCTATGTGCGTGTTCTTCGAGGTATGCAATTGCCGAGTGTCCCGGGGAGAGCGAGGGCGTCTATCCCCAATCCATGTCGTGTTCTTCGAGGTATGCAATTCTATTTATGCCGCTATTCCTTCCATATGCAGACATACTAGCTCGCGACAGGAGACAGGGAAACACACTAAACACCCCGGGGAGTCAGGGATGTCTTGAGAGAGTTGGCCCTTGTTTGTCGACTAAAGCCATATGCAGGTTCCGGATATTTTCTAGCAATCGGCCGTGCTCACCCTTGGAGCAGAAATTTTCAATGACAGTACTAGCCGTGATTCCCGTGGCAGGGCCATAAACATTCATGGACACGCGCGAAAAAACGCGTTGCATATAGAGTTAGAGCGATTAGCGATGGTTACCATAAAAGGAGCTTCAGTTTCCGCGCGCGCTTAAAGTTAGCTTCGTCAGCTCGCTGTAGTAAGCAGCTGACAATGTATGACGTACGAACTTCAACAGGAGAAAGGAAGGTAGGTCAGCCTCCTACTATCCAGGCGAAGCTTCGCTGTACGAGTTATGAGGGGTTTGAAGATGAGGTGATGATAATTTGATCATCGATTATTGTCGGCTTGTCCTCTCATTCTCCCTCTCAGCAACGCCTGGCGCAAACTTTGTAAACAGATGAGTCAACGTTCGAGCAACAGGACGGAGACAAAAGCTGCCGCCAGCATCAACACGTCTCACTAACGGTAGGTGTTGCTAAGAGGGAAAATGAGAGAAAAAGAAGTACAAGTCGACCTCAATAACAATGGCTATGACTATATAGTCACTATAGCACATACGGCGAAATCTCCCATGAAGCTTCGCCTGCGTAGGAGGCTGAAGGTAGGTATGGAATACAGTGAATGTGATGGGTGGTAATACACAGGAGTCATGGGACCGACGAACATTGTTCGCTGTTTGAAGTGACCCTCATGATTAGGATCGTGGTATATGCAAGCCTTTCTACCTAGACATCCCCTCTTCATCCGCGCTAGACAGCCTACATAGAAAGAGTATCATTGTCGTTAAAAAATCATCGACAAGAGAGGGACATACGGGTCTGGCATAGTACATGGCTTCGGGTTCGCTAAAAGCCTAAAACATCGTGCAGCAGTAACTCAAGGTTGAAAGATGATAAAGCACTCACGGGCAAAGACATCAATTGAAAGCCTCGGCTCCTGTCAGTCTGTGAGCACGCTCCATTGTATAGAATACGACCAGCGTTTATCCGGTAGGCGCCCCGGGAATTGGGACGAGCGGACCTAGTTGTAGTAAGCAGCGCCCGCTGCAGCCGTCATAGTGTCTGACGCTGCTGACGCCCAACTCCGAGTAACTCAGGAGTCAGACACCTGCTATTTATAACGCTAATGAAGTCGAGCACTTTCGGGTGCTGTGAGCTTAAGCGCTTAAGTTCCTTGCGCTGCTCAGTAGAAGCCTCATTGGCATACGTTCTTACAGAAATGTCGAGCATCGAGAAGGCCCGGGCGCTAGAACTTCTCGAATCCAGGCATTTAATAAAAACACTTGGTGAATGTCTCTGAAGCTTCCGTGTTAACGAAGGCCATGGCACATAGCCTTCTTCCGAGATCAAATGACAGGTCTGAAATGGGGTTGCGTGCTTTTCGGACTATTCGAATGCATATGCATGTCTTATCTCCAGGGTTTGCTTGGGGAACAGATCGTTATGTTAGAACTTGTGCAGACACCAGAGTCAGCATATTGAAGAGGGAACGTTCGGGGAAGATAGTAGTATGCGGGCGAACTGCGGCCCACCAGTTTCCAAACTCGAGGTAATAACTAATGTCGGGAGATTATAGACCGCTCCCAGAGTCCCATCACAGCTTACGCTTCAGCATTTGTGGAAGGAGCTCCAATGTAGCAAGCCGATTCGAACTAACGACGACGCATCCTTGTTATCGAACAACGAGGAACCATAGTAGCGGCCCGGGACGTTGCCGAGGTACTACAAAGACTGAGGTATATGCCGGAGCAGGAATTAGCACAACAATTTTGTATACTCTCAGAGCAATCTGAGCTTTCGAAACGCTTAATTACTCTCGAGTAAATGTGTGTGTCTTTGAAGCAGAATCAGAAGCAGGAAGAGGTGAATTATCTATGACTATCATTATGTATTCTATAAATTGAGATAAGTTTGGTAATATTTTGCCCGAAACGTACTCTTCAAGCTAGAATTACTTTCCGGAACGAAAGCAAGGGGTTCGCTTGCAGTCCTCGATTGTGAGACTCCGGAATTGGGCTGGGCATGTATGTGTCTGCCGAAAGTGCCGGTTTGAACTCAGCGATTGATTCTGGGATGTCGGAACTTCAAACGGCTTGTCCTCCTTTCACATCGTCCGGAAATGCATCCTCGCAGTCCATACAGGAACGGGATTGATTTTCAAGAATTGTCAGACCATCATGCGCCCTTAAAACCATAGTACGGTTTCTCTTCCATTAACGATCCCGGTTCTGATGGGTTCACGACGGGTAGCTTGCAAGGACTAGAGCGAATGAAGACGATTGACTTCCGCGACGAAGAGGCACTGCGGTTCGTTCTCCTCGAGTGGTTCGGCTATGATATGCTGAAGAAATGTGTGAATAGAACAGAGAACTGACCAAAGCTCTCCTTAAACGAGACTTTGGGATTAAGATTGACCTGCCTGAGAATCGATTATGCCCGCCAGTGAGTTTTCTTCATGCCTTTTCCGTTTCTCGGGGATGAAACATGATTTAGGTTCCTAATAGGCTGAATTATGTGCTCTGGATACAAGATATCGTTGAAAGTATGCATGAAATGCAAAAGGACGCGAATATGATTCTTGACGGGACCCATACTGGAGGTGTACGCGGACTCGATGTGTAAGCGTTGATCTATCTCTAGCTTCTGGGATTTTTGACGCATTGCCGTATAAAGAGGAACTGGGGCGTCTGCCATATACCCGCTGCTTGCTTGTAGCCTTCGATCTGACTGGGAAATTACTGCAACAGGTTCGTGGCCATCTGTGCTTCTCTAAACTCCTAACATTCCAGTGGTCTAGAACTTGACGATCACTCATACGCCTTTGCCAAACATAACGTCGAGTGCAATAATCTAGCATCAAGGGTTCAAGTATGCCAAGGCGTGGAAGCAAAGTTATTCAGCCCTTTGTCAGGCATTAAGTATGTG
This sequence comes from Coprinopsis strossmayeri, assembly GCA_900156845.1. Taxonomy (NCBI): domain Eukaryota; kingdom Fungi; phylum Basidiomycota; class Agaricomycetes; order Agaricales; family Psathyrellaceae; genus Coprinopsis; species Coprinopsis strossmayeri. The sequence goes on from FTPT01000106.1 coordinate 69,189, forward strand.
CTTTTGCCGACTTTGTCTGCTTGCGAACTCACATGTGGATTAGGTTTGATTTCACAATGTGTAACCCGCCATTCTACTCAAGTCAGGACGAGGTCAATCGACTTCAAGCATCGAAAGAAGAATTACCTCCACAGGTATAAGTCAATGACATAACCCAGCCCAACCATCTCATTTCTTGTTTTAGGTGTGCACTGGGGGCGAGTTGGAGATGATCTACCAAGGGTCGCGTACTCCCGGAGAGGAATGGGAGAGAGAAGGTGGCGAAGTATCGTTTGTTGGACGGATGGTGAAAGAGAGCCTCGCTCTCCAGAACCAGTGCAGGTTAGTTTGGTCTTTCTGTCGCGATAACATCGACTAATTAGCTGTGGCTTCTAAGTTGGTACACCTCGATGCTGGGGAAGCTATCCTCTGTGTCCAAGATTGTAGACCTCCTCAAACGACATAACGTGAGTTCGCTTTCCTTGCACTGTAATTCTCTCTCTCAGGCATTCAACTTGCTATGTACAGATTACGAATTATATCATAACTGAATTTGTACAAGGCCGAACGCGTAGATGGGCCATCGGCTGGTCGTACGGTCTATGGAGGATCCCCGACGTAAGTAGTACGTTGTGTTCCTAATGATTTTATAATGACACCCAGGTCAGCCCATCGGCCGTCTCTCTCATCTGCCTTCGTCACATCCACTATACAAACCCCAGCCACCGCGCACGACCCTTACCCAAGCTCTCCCCGGGCCTTCTCACAGTCCACCCATGTCCATTCAGGCGCTACTGGAGAGTTTGAGATCCTGTTTGCAAGCCTTAAATGACATCCGCTTTGTCTTCTCTGACATACCACCACCATCGTTGGAGGGAGCAGGAACTGCAGGTCAAAAGAAGCCTCACGCCCCGTGTTTAATCGTCAAAGCGAAGGAAGCTGTTTGGTCGCGTGCTGCTCGGCGAAAGCGAAAGCGCGAAACTGGAGCAGGAGAAGACACCGACCAAGTCAGCAAACAGAGGAAAGGGGGAAACTCTTCTGCGGAGTCTTTGCTTCTAGTTCCGGCTCCATTCCGACCATCTTCGCAGCACTCGACCTCATATCTTGTTTCTCCAGCGCAAAGCGTACCGACGACGAACAACACCGATTGGACGATGATGTGTATCATTCGAGTCATGGTAGATGATCACATCGTGGAGGGAACCCCTTTATCCGAGTCAACACCTCCAAAAGCGGAAAAGCAGGATGGAGAGAAATATTGTCACCTGGAATTCCAGTGGGTGTATGGTTCTGATCGGGGCGTCTTTGAAAGTTTTGTGAGCCATATTGGAAAGAAGCTCCAAAGCTTGTTGGTACAATGACCAGTTGTTCTGTCGTACCATTTACGATGCGGGTATAACCTCAGGACCCTCAGTTCCTGGACACTTTAGTGTCTAGGTTTACTACTCGATTTCCCATCAAAACCTTAAAATAACTCCCTTTTTGGGTAAGTTAGTAATCTTGGTTCCCACGCTTATTTTTTCTACACACACACCTGGTCCGTGCGCTTCTTCAAGAGCCAGCAATTACTTTGTTTGAAAGCCTATTTTTGGCTGTTCTTGGATGCTCAGCTGTCAGAAGATAGAGGAGAGCGGGGGTTGATTTGTGTCTTTGAGGACA
>FTPT01000102.1:8267-95720 GCA_900156845.1 Coprinopsis strossmayeri
GTCGCTCCCCCGTGCAACTAGCCTCTTCTGCTTTTAAGTCAGTTAGTGTTTTGGTTTAGTGTTGCACTGTTTGTGACAGTTGCACTGTTCACGACAATATCAGCAATTTGCCCTACAACTTGGTAGGGATGCCCTCAGAAATGCGCACAAAATTCGACCACCATGCAGCTGTTGTGGGGTGTGCACTGGGCGAAGGGAAGGCAGGAGTGTCACAGGAAGGCATACAGCGGGGGAAGACATACATGAGAGTAAGCTTTTCCTTCTTTTTTTGCGGAATTGGATGTTAATAATTTGCCTAAAGACTGGAACTCCAGCAGGAGCAGATGTCACATCTCTGAATGCATGGTGGCAGCATAAGCTCGGTGGTAAGGTCTCGCAAAATCATTATCTTCTCCTTGTTCTGCCAGTCCTATGAGATATCTCCCTAACTATTTGCAAGTAAGCTAATAACAGGCTGCTGGGTCTGCACAATCCACTTCTGTACCCTGCGCTCAACATCAAGCTCTACTGATCCCTCCTTGTCCACAAACTCCGCCTCTTGCCCTCCTCACCCTTCGAATCTTTGCAGCACTCGAGGCCCGAACGGATCTATGCCATGGACATCATCAACACTACTCTGGTAGTTGTAATGGCAAGTGGAATGATATAAGCAGGTGAGTGCAGGAGAGTAGTGTGGAAGATTTCTCGAGATTGTGCTGAGATGCTGTTTTCATTCACAATAGATGGAACGGTGAAGCAGCAACTCATGGACATAATGGCAATACTTTTCACTCGACCGGGGGGTTAATGTTGAGCAACCGTATGATGGAGTGTAAGCTTTAGTACCGATGGTCTATTTTGAAGGGACATTCCTCTTACTATGTGGGATACAATATAGTATATGCCATAGCATAATGGAGAAATTCCTGTTGAAACCGTGATTCATGTTTGAAAGTGATAGATTAATTACACACTCAGTTCAATCAACACGGGGACCTTCCTTCGCTATAACAAATTTCGAGGGACTCGTGTGACCAAACGAAGTTGGGAGTGAAATCCTTGCAGCCGCTTCGAGGTGCTCTAGAAATACCTCTCCACACTACCCGATAGCGTTTTAGAATTCCGTCGGTCACTTCCGCCGACAGGTTGCGGTGTTGGGGACTATAAAACTGCAACAGGTGTATATGAACAAAAATATGTGACCAATTATGATAACTCTGAAAGAACAATGCAAGCAACAAGCCTTGAACGATTGGAACCGGGGGGCGGAGCGAGTGTATCAGCACTTGCCGGCACGGGCCAATCTTGCCCGGGATGGGCGTCTAATTTCCAGAAAGGTATCAATGCTCAAAATTTGGTTCATCCGCTTCGCCTCTGTGTTTGGATAGTCCGTGCTAGAGATTAAATGTCTCGCCAGTAAAATAAATAAAACAACACACAATTTCTTCATCTGGACTGGCTAAGGAATGCGACAATATTATGTACAATATTTATATATAGAATAAGCTTTCCTTCCACAGACACCCACAGCAACAATCAATAAACGGAATTCTCCGTGATATATAAAGCTCCCTTCTGGGTCAGAAGTGAATCACTGGTTTCCCCCGAACCACCACCTACCTACCGCCCACCCATTGTGCACTCAACACCCATCCTATCATGCGATTCATTGCACCGTTCGCTTCAGTCTTGGCTTTTGCAGCATCAGCAAACGCTGGACCCATTTCTTACGGTCTCTGTCAAACAGGTATGTGGCCATCGTGATGGGTGTTCTGGTAACGGCGGGGTTAAGCGTGCATCTACAGGCTGTAATGTAGTAACCGTTGCGTGCTATGCCGCCGCTGGGTTTACATTTGGAACAGTCGCGGCCCCTGCTGCTCCCGCCGCTATCGTTGCGTGCAACTCGGCCCTTGGTACCTGCTCTGCGACCTGTGCTGCGGTTGCTTTAGCAGCGCCCATCCCTTGAACGATTTGAACGAGAGGTAGGTATCCTTCCTGTTGCTTGAAGCTCAGATGGTGACCAAGATGTAGGTTATTCACGACATCATGTGTTATTGAGAACGCTGTTACCCGTCCCTGATCTTACGCGTCCTCCTCGCCCGCTTACGCCACAGCCTTGAATTGTTGTACTATACGTATATGAGTATCGGATATGCCATATTTTTGCCCGCCATTTGTAAGACTCTCGACCCTTTCCGTCTGTTGTTCGTTTCATTTGTGTTCGGCTTCGGCTATGTGTCTATTGAGACCCTCAAATCCGAGTACGGTTTGACCATAATTCACTGACACCGTGAGAATCCCTCGCCTGCTAATGTCATTTTTCTACATTTCGTAGGGTGACACACAGCCTCCTACCGAGGCGAAGCTAAGAGGGAGAATTGGCTATGTGTGTTATAATTAGTATGCCTGATGAAAACTATGCACCCCCGAACACCAAGAAGCTCAAAAGCACGGAAGGAGGTACGGTAGGAACAAGTTAACTCGATCGTGTTGGGTCTTCAACGCAAGTAATTGTGACATGTGCCGGTTGGAACCCCGTTTTCGTTCTTCGCTACCGCTGTGCTCAAATATGTTTACTTATACACTCGTTGTCTCATCCCCGCTACGCCTTTCTGTGCTTATTTCTTGCCCTAATCTCTTGTTCTCGTAGTAGTATACCGTGCACCCTTCCAGTAGATCTTTCCTTACACTTGTATCTGTACGTTACTCGGCTTGATTATGAAAAGACGAGTTCCTTTACAAAGCGAGCTCACGCGTTTCCTGGCAAATGCAATCCAGCGACGTGAGAATCTCCTTCTCGTTTTGGGTGATCCCGCCCACGTGGTGTCTCGGTCTAGGCTCGTTCTATATATTTCCCGGCTTTTCGGCTGTTCATGGCTCCCTTCGGCTCGTTCGCCTTTTGATGCGGCTTCCGCTTCCGCATCTTGCGTCATAGACCTCGACTCAGATTCCCGCATTCTCCTATCCTCAAAACTTGTCCTCAAAACTATGCCCTTGAATTATCAGTCTCTTGATTTTGTTAGCTCTCGTTTGTTCATTCAGATCCACCATGTCCGACCCTAGTCACAGTGCCGACGTCAAAATCCCTGAATTCAGTAGGTGTAATGTTTCGAGAGATCATGTCACGGTTGCGCCTAAAGCCCTAGCCTCGGATCACACAACGCAGTAAGCACGACCAATTAATATATTAAAACCATGTACTATGTTGATGAACACTGTGAGGTAGGTTAAAATAGGCGTCTCGTAAGGAAGAACCGACAGCAGGCGCGTCAATAGGCCGCGCCCTAACAAGAACAAACAGGGTCTCAGGGGCACTCCTTACAGATCATCTGTTGTGTAATGTCCTCATTTATTGACCTTATAGGCACCATGATAGCTTAAATCGAAGAGGATGGGATACTCCTCTTATGGATCGAGGCACGACAAAAAGACACTGTACATGTTGAGGGTAAGTATTATTGATTACCCGGTCTAATATATCAAGTAATGCGTCCTGCAGAGAACAAAACGCTGATGGAAGTTCTTCAGTTTGCGTTTACCACATTACAGCACATCAGAAGCTTATCAGCGGGACCTTACGTGCAAACAGAGGAATGCAACCATGCGATATACAGTGCTCACAACTATTACACGACTTTACACAATGTTTCCTTGAGAAACGCAGTGCCCTTCTGGCCATCACTCCAACCGGGACTAGGCCATGCAACTTATGTAAATTGTTATATAAATTGTAAAATGTAATTCGTTGCCTAAAGAATTAGTTGCCCAAAGATGAATCAAGCCGAGTACGCCGTGCTTGCGGCAGCGGCCCTCACCCACAAGTCAATGAATGTAGACAGTGGCATTTAGGCACGGTGGGATGGTAGGACGGAGATTAAAATCCCTCGAAATCATGGCTTATGGACTCGCGGTTAAGTGGTATCGACATGCTAAACGTGGCGTACAATCTTGCACATATGTTCAAGAAGATTCTCCGATTCTTACATGAAATCTGGACAAGGCAAACCTTCGAGTGTTCCTTGCCATTTCTAGGCGACCGCTGTCACTGCCGGGCGCTTAAACAAATTACGGGTCTTGTTGAAGCGGAGCTTCAATCATGTCACTGCCAACTGCCAATTCAGGCTCGGCTTACCATCCTTCTTCGTATAGTAGACCGTGAATCGTAGCCTGACGAGGTACCGGGACCCTCAGCAATGCTCTGATTGCAGCGCTCAAGGGTGCAACTCCACCCTTCAGATGTCTGGTACACCCCTAGGCTATATGCCGCGTGAGACAGATCTGGAAACTGTCGGCCCAATGCCGATTGACGAGTTCACCTGGGTTATGAACGCCTTCCCGAGATTCTAGACACACTTCAGCGAAGTGTCCTCGCTAAAGGCATCATCGATTCGTAGATTAGATCAATAACTTATACTAGTAAAGGTAAACGATTCGTCTATCTCTATGTGGAGGTGCGTCTAAAGGCCCTCCGTTCATTAGAGGGGGCGTAACAGTCATGCTCTAGGTCCGAGTCTTCGTAGTCGCCCTCCGCAGGGAATACATGGAGCGAGCTAGGGTCATCACTAGTAGGAAAAGGAAGACGTTCCAATAACAGATCCCGGTTGTCTTCCTCCCCACCATTGCAATCGGCGAACGTCTCGAAGGGGCGTCGTTGCGGATCCACGTAAACCCTCGTCCCGGGGGAAAGTAGCCTTAGAAACTGATGTTCAACAGAGACAGAAGCCGTCCCGGAGAACCTGAATGAAGCAAGCGGCTTGTTGCAGTACTTCAATAAACTGTGAAAGGCTCGAACAGAGGCATGTACTTTGGAGAGAGTGACCGGTTCGAGGACAGTTTCGTTTGTTGCATGCCGAAGGGTGAGATCGAGCTCTATGAGACTCGAGCACTTGAGAAGTTTGAGAACTGTCGTGTCGGTGCTGGACTGTGTGATGTTTAACGATAAGAACTCGACCTGAGGTAGTGTGATTGTTCTAGCTGGACACTTCCACGGCTCTGGAGGTCTGTTCTCTTGGGTGATGGTAATCATGAGTTTCTTAAGATTGGACCATTGCTCGATAAAAGGAATATGCCCCTTTCGAAAGATTGGAGCCGTTAGCTCGAGCACTTCGATCGAGTTGATACGAGGCGCTATCCCGGTGCAGTGGATATTCTCCCATTCATAATCCCCGTCTTTTAGGACTATTTTCTTGAGCGAAGTAAGCTCACGGAGTAGACCACCGGAGTGGCGAACGTGAGCTGGGTACACTCGAGGAAGGGTATCGGTATGGAAACCGAATGTATGGATATGGGTCCAGTTGTTAGGGACCGGGTCGCGAGTGAAGATGGTCCAGAAATAGGCAGGGTCGATGCTTAGTGACAGAAACTCCCATCGGCTGTGGTTACGGCGGACGAAGTCCACCAGACGGATCAGCTCTTTTGGAGCAAGTATCCTCGTCTGGTCATTCACAGTGAGCGAGAGGGAAACATAGTTCCCAGCACGGGCGAACCATCTTTCGATTAGGTCGACGTAGTTTCGCACCGAGACGACCTCATCGTGAACGTCCATGGTGAGTGATGTCCATAGGCTCGGTGTTGCGAGACATATCTTTCGCCATTGTGGAGACACCATTCGGAGAGTTTGGAAGTCTGTCCTCCCTTTTCGGTCCAAGTCACTCGATCGCGCTAGGTGGATAATTTTGGTGATAATTTCCACCGGAATACGTTCCATTGAACAACTGTCGGTGGCACTCCGCTCATCAGGTCCTCCAAAATGCACATGGATCGACTTCATAATGATGAGGCCTGTCGAGAATAACTAGGTTAGATTCTGGAGAGGGTATCCCATGACGCACGAGGTGAGATGCAACAGTAAAGCATATACGAGATGGACTAAGAGACACCTCAGTCTAGTTTCAAAGTCAATCATCCCTCTTTAAAGCCTTCAAAATGGTATGAGCCTGGAGAAATACTCATACTCTGGTCTCTTTCGTCGCAAGGTATTCGTATCTCGGTTTAACCCACAAATCACCGACACCAGTACCCGTCGCATAGCGGGTCAAGCTCGCGGTTACACGCAATTTTCTTCTCATTGGGCAGACACTCACTACTGTCTTGTTGCCGCCCGTCTGCTTACTTCCTTCTTTCATGCATAATCTCTACCCCCTGCTGGTTGAGATGTCGGAGTTCGGAGGTCGATATCAAGATTCTATTCATGAGGAAGTGGTCCAGATGTATACTATAAGTACATGGCATCGTTTGCTACTGTTGCTTATAGCGGTGATTCTTGGGAATGGTCAGAACTAAGAGAGCGTTGATTCCGCGCTTAGCGCCCATGCCTCATGGGATTATCGGACTTATCTCGGTCCGGTCCTACTCAGTAATGGTCCTATTGTCTTTGATATCGAACAAACGCAAACAGGGAATCACAATGCATTACACCGCAGACTAATCATATTGAATTCTGGCGATCGTGACACGAACTGTCCTCGACTTCTATCTCCCAGCGATTGACAACCGGAACTCGTACGTTTCCACTATGATATGATTTACTAGCTGTATTATCCATTCAATCTGTATTCTATAGCCGCCACGGAATCGGTGAACCAACGGGAGATCACCCAGGATCAACTTCAACCCGTCTCCTACCAGTTCTCTAGCGATTGGCCGCGATCACCGAGAATGGATACCATGGATGATCTGCTGGATTCCATATCCAACATGGTCGTACAAGAACCCGCTACAGATCTCGTCTCTATCCACTATCTTCCGGAAGAAATCCTTGCTCGCATCTTCCGATGTTATGTACCACGCTCCACGGACCGTTCCACCCGACAGAAGTTGCAAACTCTCTGTTGTGTTTGTTCCGACTGGAGAGCGGCATGCTTTAACTCTCCCGAGCTCTGGTCCTCTCTCTATGTGGACATAACCGCCCGTATAGTCGATCCTGCTAGTGGTAACTATGCCTCGCGAATCAAGAACTGGTTCGCTCGGGCAGGGAAATGCCTCCCTTTATCGTTCTATTTCAAAGCTTCTGTTCCCTCGATGAGTCAGGAAGAGATGACAGACCTCCTTGCATTCATTAGGGAAAGACGCACACAATGGGTTGAATTAACCCTCCACGTCTATCCGAGCGTGTATGACACGCTCTTCCTCACCAAAGACACCGCAGCACCACAGGGAAAAGAGGAAAACGGCTGGGCACAATTGCGACGCCTCGAGCTCCAAACCACACTCTCTGTACAGCATCGATTCCCGGTCAGTTTCATCAAGGAGATGCCGTCCTTGCGACATTTGTATTTGTCGATCGCATATTTCCACATCCCGTCGTCCAGAATCTTAGATCCTGCCTCGTCCTTGCAGGCCACCTACCCACAGATCGAGGACCTGGAGCTCAGGGCACCCGCTCCTTTCGTCTTCGACTTTCAAAAATGTTTTCCAAACCTTACGACCCTCAGCCTTCGATTCGCACTTTCAGGGCTTCCCCAGTCCCTGAACAATACTCACCCTGTGGTCGTATTCCCTCGTCTTCAAGCCCTGACGCTGGGTGGTAAATGGGACTCCGCTACCGTTTTCGAGAAGCTGATCTGTCCCGCCCTGCGGGTCCTAGGGATTTCTATCACGCTCCTTATTCCATCTCAAGTTCCTGGGCGCGATGCGGCGGTACACCCATGGGAGGAGGAGCAAGTGCGGAGGATAACGACAGAGTTCCTAAAACGCTCAGGGGTGGATAAAACCCTGGAGAGGTTCAGTATCCTTCAAGAAGGGATGCACGATTCGAGCGTTGTACAGCTGTTGCAAGCTTTACCGGCCTTGATCGAAGTTGCGGTTTGGCAATGGCCGTATATTGGTCGCGACCGCGAAGAGGAAGATCCAGTGTTGACTTCGCCTCGATTGGAGGTTGTCACGATATTTGACGTTGGGAAGAAGCGCGACTCTCATAGAAACGCCAGACGGCGCTTGTTTTTGGATTTCATCACCCGGAAGCAGCAAGCTTCGGACAGGAGCACTAATCTCTCTGGCGACGATGTGACTGGTGGTGCCATAGAAGTCGGCTCCAAGGAAATTGCGAGAATCTCTCGGGTATACCTCCACGGAAACAGTGAATACGATACTCGTACATTTGGTGTCGACATTAAAGCACTAGGTACCGAGGTCATAGTTGGCGCCTATCAAGTCACTTGGTAAGGCTCCGATGTCGGTGCGTAGTACCTGCAATCTTGTCTCGTCGATTCGTCCTGGTATAATGGCCTATACATGCTTATCATAGTTCCCCTGGCTTGTAAGTTATTTTTTAACCCATTCGCTTCTATTGAGTGATGTTAACATGATGCCCACAGATCTTGCCTTGTTTCTTTTACCTTTCGTTTAAATTTCCTATAATCCAATTGTAACATTCTAGCCTGGATTTTCATGGAGATAAGAAGGCATCCGGCCTCTCTCGTATGTCTCCATGGATACCAATGTCATAACTCACCGAGATTCGGTCACGATGGATCTCAGGTTTCTTGGTCGTTACAAGGAACGTTGGTGATGGTCTCAGTTCCGTCGGTAACCCATTTCGTACAGGTGGCCATGCCGCTTCCTCGATTAACTCTGCTATCCCTGTCATTTATTTCCATCTATTCCCGACCTCCCTGCATCTTACGTCCTTCACGCCTTCCTTTTGTTGATGTTCTTCTGTAATCGGTTAGGTTCCAAAGCAGGACCAAATGTGGCCGCAAATGAATACATATAGGGTTATGTAACATTGGGCATTTATACCAATATGTCTGTTGGCCCCTATATGGCGACTTGGTGAAGGTGCGATGGGCGTACCTCCTTTGTCGATTGATGCAGATGCGCTTTTGATTACTCAGAATCTCATCTAGGTTAATCACGATCTTCTCTAGTTGTTGCTCTGGGAGCTTCTCGTCCTCCTTGACTCTTTTGGTTGCTCATCCAAGTTAGGTCATATAAGCCCCTGTCTCCCGGCATCCGCCGACCGCCATGCGGTGCATGGACGGACGGACGTAGCAAATTGTTTTCTCTTGTTTTCAGACGACTAACTCAATTCGGCGATGCATCCACCATTGGAACCCATAATCAGTTGTGCACCACAAGAAACATAGTCTGCTGACGAAGGAGGTGATGCTTCTTGATGAATACTAATGTGACTTTGTTTGCTAATTTGGATTAGGTGGTAGTAATAAACATATAAGAACAAATTGAGACTACGAAACGGTTTCACTCGGTTCCTCAGATTCGCCTCATCGCTAGGTGAAAACCGCACAAATCGTTCATTGTCCCGATATTTTGTCTTACGATGGCATACACCACACTCGAGGAGATCGACAAGGTACTGGGTGAAACTTCTCTTCGAGTCTCATATAAGCTAACTGGAAACCGTATTGTAGATCCATGCCGAACTTCACCAAACCTTCCTAGCCACTTCTATTCCCTCTCTTGTCTCTACCCCCATCGAGTCTACGAGCCCGTACCCTCTGCTGTCCATACCATATCGCGTCCACCAGCTCAAACAGCTTGCAAGGCTCGCTCGAGACAATGCTGATGCCTTCTGTGATACTCTATACCACGACCTCGGAAAGCCCAGACGAGAGGTATTGATGACGGAGATTGCTCCCGTCGTCGAGCGAACACTCGAATGCGCAAGGAAAGTCGAGGAGTGGGCAGGGACGAGGGACTTGGGCGACGAATTACCTGAATGGCAAAGTCGTTGGGGAGCGAGAGTAGAGAAGAGAGCAAAAGGCGTTGGCTTAATCATCTCGTATGTGTTCTGACTTCATCCATCAAAGCAGTTACTAACAAAGATTTGGAAGCCCGTGGAATTACCCTCTCGTTCTCACTTGCCAACCTCTCTATGGTGCTATCGCAGCAGGATGCTGTGCCGTTCTCAAACCTTCCGAAATGGTTCCAAGATTCTCCGCCCTTCTATCAGAACTCGTCCCGAAATACCTTGATCCCGCAGCCTATAGGGTGGTTATTGGCGCTGTTCCGGAGATCACGCGGCTGTTGGAGCTGAAATGTGAGTGTCTTGTATTTCGCCGCCAGGGTTTATCCATTCATCATTGCTGCTGTAGGGGATCATATCATGTATACCGGAAACGGGCGTGTCGCTCGTATTATTGCCACTGCAGCTGCGAAGCATCTCACGCCTATGACGCTTGAGCTAGGAGGGAAGTCCCCTGTTATCGTGGATCCTGCCACTTGCGGAGACTTGGATGTAGTGGCGAAGAGAATCATATGGGGAAAGATCAATAATTCCGGACCAGTACGTACGATCTTCCTCATTTATTTGCCCAAATCATTCATTTCGAGGATTCTTCACCAATTCCCAGATTTGCGTCGCCCCAGATTATGTTGTAATCCCATCCGGATCCATCCCTGCTTTCACGGAGGCAATCTCTAAAGTCCTGTCCACTTTCTTCCCTGATGGCGCCCTTGCTTCAACAGACTACGCCCGTATCGTCACGGATGCCCACTTCAGGCGCATCAAGTCCCTGTTAGAACGCACAAAAGGAAAAGTAGTCATCGGAGGCAAAACCGGAAAGGGAGGTGAAGACGCCCAAGATCGTGGAATTGAACCTACCATCGTTACTTTCGAAAGCGCTGAAGAGGCGGCGAGGGACGCACTAATGGAGGAAGAGCTTTTCGCGCCGGTTCTACCTATTATCGGTGTGAAGAATACGGCCGAGGCCTTGGCGTTTATAAGACAGAGGTAAGCGACTGGTTTCTTTCGAGCGCACACTCCAAGTATTGATCCTTGATTTTGCTAGGGACCATCCTCTTGTTATCTACGCGTTTACCGACGACGAAGGATTGAAGAGAACCAGTACGCCCTTCTTTCCTCTGGTTTCGTACTAAATTTGACGCCCTCTTAGTTTCAAATTCAACCATCAGCGGAAACGTCGTCTTTAACGATACTCTTCAACAACTTGGTGTTGATTCGATACCTTTCGGAGGAATCGGCGAATCAGGATGTACGTGTGGTTCCCCACTAATCAACCTCCGCAATGATTGACTCTTTATCTCTAGATGGCCGACAAACCTTGAAGTACAGCTTCGAGGAATTCGTGTACGATCGCAGTCTGGTTGATATTCCTTTGGAGTATGTTTCTTTATCACTTGGATTGGAAAAGAGCTAACGATATCTACTCAGCATCGAACCGTTCTTCGCCCTTCGTTATCCACCAACCACGGAACAATCGCTTGGGTTCTTCTCACAGATTTTGCAGCTTCCTATTGACTAGGTGGACCTTGTTAATCTGATTCAACAACTCTCATTCCGAGTAAAGTACGCTTGAAAGAGGCATAAATAACAGGGGGCGTGTATATCTATTTAAGAGAACTGGTGGTGATTGGGAGGCGAACTTTTGTAGAATTTGATGTGTCATATAAAATCCTAACTGTATATGTGAACGGTATCATACAAAAATGTAACACATGAAACCTTGATGAACAAGGCTTAATACTAAGTTTGCGTTGGGTCCAAAATCATCTTGGGCAACGGCCACTGACGAAGTGAAAACGGAACCTGACCGGTCTGACCGGCCTGACCGTTTGTAGCCAATACTTTACCAGACAACGCTCACTCCCTCCTTTCTCGCAGTCTTTATGCGCCCCCAAGGGAGATACTTCGACGACCGCCCTTTAGAGACTGATGCCAGTTTCAGTGTCTGCGGAGTTCCACGTGGCATGGTCCTTTGCTTCAGGAACTCAAGGAACGACTTGAATCGACCTTCTTCCTCCCCATCGAACCGCGATCCCCACCCCAACTCGGATATGGCGATGTACTGTAGGTCAGCCAGCCATTCTGCAGGAGGCAACCCCATCCTAGGCCATGTGTTGTCGATTTCGACCTTGGGGCCAAGCCGAGGCGTTCGGCGATCAATAAACGGCCATTTGTGGAGATCGAGACGGCGGATGGAGGGAGGAAGGACAACTAGTAGTTCCCGAAAGAGCTGAATGGGCGCAGAGCCGGCAAAGGACACATTGTGCAGTGTTTGTCGGCATACCGTGATGAACCCGATGAAGCTGGCGATTTCTTCTTTGAAAGTGGAAGGTGCTTCAATATCTAGAAAGATAGGCTTCCTCGACGTGGTTGGGGGAGAGGCGCTATGTGAGCGTAGAGTGAGCTTCAGGGTCAAAAGACGCGGGCAGAGGAGGTATTCTAGAATGGCAATATCGCCCGGTGCGTGTGTGACCCTGAGGGACAAGGTTTCCAGTAATCCTAGCGTGATGGGCGAGCAGGACTTCCAATCATCAAATGAGATATTCTCCCCCATCATGGTCAATGAGAGGTTAGTAAGTAGTGCTTCTGCCATAGATGTAAAGTGTTCTGCATAGATAAAGGGCGTTTTTAGCTCGAACTCGCTAACGGATGTTGGAGCAACTTGAGGAGGGCTGAGCCACTCATTTCCATCGTCTACCAGTACCACGCGCTTTAGGTGAGGAAGGCGTGCCAACGGGATGTCAGTGTTCTCATCGTAGTCCTTTGGGACGTTTCCCTCCCAGAATAGCCATCCCGTAACATTTAAACTTTGCAGGGACGTCCACTCCGATGGCGGACATGCAAACAACTCCCACCACGCGTCGGGGTCGATGGATAGAGATAGCGAGCTCCAACGGGCTCGATTGGACTTGATGAACTCCAGGAGCCGTGCGGTTTCTTGCTTCGGTAAGGGGACATGGTCATCGATGAACGTAAGAGAGAGTTTCGCCGTCTCTCGTGCACAGCTGAACCAATGCTGAACAGCCGCAGCGTAGGACTTGGGGGGATTCTCCTCCGAGTACAGCTCTTCTTCTTCGATGTCCACCCAAAGGGTAGTCCAAAAGCGGGGGTCTGTAAGGCCAATGGACCTCCATTGGTGGCAGACCATTCTGATTGTTTTGAGAGCGATCCGAGCGAGTGTGTTGATATTGCTCGGCAGGCATTGAAGGAAAATGTGAGACAAAATCTCCGCGGAGAGTTTTGCAATCGGGGAATACTGGATGGGTTCATGTGCTCGGTGTATTAAAACAGACTCCGGAGGCCGTGATTGAACACGACGAAGAGTCTCTTGAGCCAAGGAAGGCACTTGATCACTGCGGAAGCGAGAAATAGACATGGTGTAAAATGATTGTGTATCGTTGCGTGACTGAGTTGAAAGTTGATGTGTGGTGATCGCTCAGTAGTAATAAGTTGCCTCCTGTGCCACAGTTACTGGAGGACTGAATCTGCTAGCGGAGCTGGTCGGTGATTTGAGGACTCGGTGGATTGGTGGGGGAAGGTTGGGTCGTCAGTCAATGGCCTGGAAAGCTGTTGAGTCAATGATGAGCGCACATCCCCCAGGTGGCTAGAATTCTGGGCGCGTTACTTACGGCGAATGAATGCTAAAGTCTGGCTAGTAGGTTGAGGGAGGCTCTCAGATGTTTGTGGTTTTCTGAGTGGACCAAAGGCGACAGCAAGTAGCCTTGGTCCCTGTGTCCAATAATGACCGGTCAACGAGAGCACCACCCGCGATTATGATGTGATACTCACAAAGGTTTAACTTTTAGACGATGGGAGGAGTTAGCCGAAGGATTTGAGAGACTCTAGGCAGCTTTTTGGTGGCAGGACTAGGCGATTGAGGAGCAGAAATGAGGACAAACTGGAAAGGTTGGTTCAAATGCAGTGAATCCCACGCTACCGAGAGCCAACCAAAACAAACCGGGTAAACAACGGACAACGTGGTCGAGGTTCAGCGCTGGTTTTCTGATATATCAGGCCATCTTGTATACCCTAAGACCTGATTCAAGGACGATAAACTGACTACTAGCTATGTTATGTTCGTAGGTAGACGATTTGATGTATATAATTAAGTATCATCAAAAAGCTAATCAATGTTAAGCGAGGCAATATATTTGGGCAATCATTACTGGTCGTTTAGTTAGATCTCCCCTTGATTTTGTTCGTGCCCGGAGTGCGAGACCCCTAGCAGCCGCCCGTATTCACCATACCCCTCTAGCCTCCGCTGTGTCGTCGCATCCTAGAAATGCCGATGCTTCGATAGAGCGAATTTTGAGACGCTAAACAGGAGGAGAATGTGAGCAGTGGGGTGGGTAGATATCGAGAGAATATTTTACGCCATGTTTGGACAATTTACGCCCACTAGGTCGAAACCATGGAGCCTCGGCGGGGGACACTGACAGAGAAGATCATGGAATTCAGACTCCGTGTGATGCCTTCTAGATCTAAGACTGGTAATCGTCGGTGTCCCACGAGTGACGACGGCGTGCCGACGCGGTGAATGCGCTCTGATGTTTATAAAGGAGTCCTGTACCTCTATCGTTGACGGCACAAGTAATGGAGAGTCCTAACAGGTTTAGGAGAGGAGAACGAGGCTGCGATAGCGTGGCAGATTTGGTGATATGTAGTGGAATGTTAGAAAAAGGCGGACAAAGGTAAGGGAGTGGTAACGCCCCTCCATTGTTCTCCTATCAACATCAAAGTCCCACGGTTCATATAAGCATCGCGCAAGGACTATTTCAATTTGCGTTGTAGCTAAAAAAAACTCAATCGAAAACCGAATACCCGCAAAGTCTTTTATGACTACAATCGAACTCGAGCCAGCGGGCCTTCTCTGTGAAGTACGTTTTCTTTGACTGTACGAAGCTGTCTTACAGATGTGTACATGTTTTCCAAGGAAGGCGGTACACGTACAATACTAGCGTTACCGTCAATCGAGGGTTTAGGACTTGGAGAACCTGGGCTCCTTGCGAGTCCCCCAGATGACATACTTGCATCCTACCACTGCTCCACAGAGCAAGACCGCACACAGTGTCAAGAGAAGATTACCTATCTCCGATCCGCTGTCAAAGCCGACAACGCCTAGATCATGGAACTCAGGAATCTCTTGGAATCTCCTTCTCCATCTCCAAGAAGTCTCGAAGAAGGGTGAGGAGGCTGTTAGTTTCTACACCAGCGTGTTTCCCCCTATTCGATCATTACCAAACGAGATGCTGCAGAGAATCTTCTCGTTTGTCCCCCGTCTATGCAATTCGCTATGTTGGACGATGCTCGTGAATAATAATAATTTATCTTGTGATTTTTCTCTCCATTTACCGGCACCACTTTTTACTTAGTACAAATTATATTCTCGCTTATTTCTCCGCCGTCTTACTCCTTCTAAATTACTGTACATATTCCATGTACCTATAAAGGCTCGAGCATGAGCACCCCAAATATTGATTCTATTATATCACCTCTATCTCACTGCGCATTTGCTACACGTTAATTTACAGTCCCAAGGTACCCGGAAACAAGTAGGACGGGTGGTACTGGCTCTGGTTTGTCACAGGTAGCATGACATTGTATACCCCATCTATGGACAAATCCGGAGACTGGATGGTTTGAATGAGAGAGGCGGACAGACTCACCAGGACTCTGGTCCAGGAGGGTCATGCACGATACATCTAAGTTCCCATGAATGGACATCATGATCGACCTATAACCCAGGCCCAAGCCCTCGGCCCTCGCGTCTTACTCTTATTCTTCCTTCGCCCCCAACACAAGCTCGAAATGCGATGCTTCAAGCCTCTCAAATCCCCCAAGGAAATTCATACAGTAGTACGCCGTACGAAACTCCGAAGACGGATAGCGGTAGCTGAAGGGGATGGAAAGGACGAGATTTTAAGAAAGAATGGAATATTCGGGAGGGACCCCATCCGATATACTAATAGAACCTCTGGCCCTTAGCAACTACAACGGTGTATGTTACTACTCGTTACCCGAAGAGCGGACGGGTGATGGGGAAGAGAATAAGGGCCAAGAGAAATGAATAGCATTACGCTTGGGCGTTCCTTAATAGATTCTAACTCGTGAGAGAGTTTCCAGGATAGCATTACTGGGCGAGAATCAAGGCACTTGATGGACAAATAGGTTTAGTCTTCGCAATAAGTGAGTCCTTTCGACAGCAATGTGGAGAAGGATTGACCCGAAGAAACCGGGTCAAGGTGTAGGCATTGGTCTACTTAACTCCAGGTGCTAGGAGACTTGGTGCGTTATTACTTCCGTCCGGGCCCGAGAGTAAGAGGCTCTCCGATCCTGGTATGCAAGCAATGAGAAACCAGAAGACAGGCACAAATGTGCCGTATAGCCTATAGTAGATACAAACACTGAATAGACATCTCATTTTCTGACAGTATGATGCGACCGGGCCACTGGGGCTGAAACTCAAATTTCGCAACAGCGTGGATCTGCTCTGTATATATATGGCTTGAAGGAATTAGCATCTACGTGTCATTTGGTTATATGTACTCAATTCAGCCTTCTCATCTCTATAGTAGCAAACATGTGTGGTGATTCAGTAGATTCAGATCAATAAATGAGGGCGTCTCGAGCTGTCCCGGTCAAAAGCCACCTCAGCCTATGTATTCTCTGTGCTCCCAGGAGGTATATTTAACAACCAATAAGAGATAGTTGCATTCTGTTGCCATTCATGGATCTCTCTGTATTGATCCTTGGGCTGACATTTGACATTTACGAGCATGATGGCAAAGCTTGGCTGGCTCGGGTAACGGCATTTTGACGGCCACTGTCGCAGCTGGCGCTTGCAAGTGGCGGCGATGTAAAATTTAACTGAAATTAGGGGTTAGCTACGCTCTTTCCTAGTTCGGATCTTCAAATCAGACGATTTTTGAGGACCAGTCCTGCGAGAATGTCAGGCCCAAACAACCATACAACAGGCAGAACCTTTGTCCGTGAGAAAATGCCAGAGTCCGACGATCCATCCCACGGTTGGTGTACGAGGGTGGCTCTCTCCATCTGTACATAACGGTCGACCACGGGCGTTGTTTTTCGAGTTTACGGACATGTTTTCATAAGCACCAAGAGGTCAGCGTAGGCCCCTAGTTGTCGTCGCAATCAATGCCAGATTATGACAAAGGACTGTTGGCAGGCACAACGTAGGCTCGCAAACTGGCTCGGTCCTTTCCTACTCGGACAGAGGGTACATAACTGAACCGACTAATTCACGAGTCCAGGCACAACCTGTTCAACCACTCGGCAAGTTCCGGCCAATCACAGTCGTAGCCACCCCTAAACTGTCATTTATTTTGCCTTTAAAGTTTACAGTGGGAGCTGCTGCCATGAGCGCTATGTAGGGCGGTCAAACTTTTGACCATATGAGAGAACTAACCGGCTGACATTGAGTAATTGTACTAATTTTATATTTTTAGAGGAAGAGCGGTAATATACTATAAACGGCATCGTAGCCGCTGGAGCCTGACACGGTGCGACTGGCATCCGTTATTTACGTGAGGCTATTCAATTCCATCACCAGCCCGTCAATTGTGGGCCGGCCTGGTGTGCGTTCACTGCCAGCGCCCACTATGCTCTAGGCCTCGGAGCTCTTTGTCTGAACGTCGCTGTCTCCCTTGAAAACTGCGCAAAGCTCCTATTGCCCCCTCTCGGCTATCCTGGTCATTTGAGCTCCATCTAGAGACCACGAGACTTTCTACCCAGCAAACACCGCCGGCAAGCAACCAGTCATCAAGCCATGTCCACGACCGGGTCGAGTCCGGATCCCAAGATCGTAGCAGGTGGAGTATATCTCACTTACACATACTTTCGAGCTAACTAGATCATAATTGGCAGTTGGGCTGTCGATCGGATACGGCGTGGGCGTTTTGACAACAGTACTGCGGCTGGGGCTCAGATATCGGCGACGCCAACTTTGGTGGGACGACGTATTAGCGTTCATAGCTCTCCTTTGTTTTGTGTTCTTTGGCATTCTTTTTATCGTTTCGTTATTTCCTCCTCGAGGTATATCTGCGGCCCAGTTGTCATTGGATCACACAGTGAGCTGATAGATCAACTTGAAATGCTCAGGGGGTACATTCAGTGTAGACTTTCGGGCATTGGTGATATGGTCAGCCTTCTTGGTTCGGACCCTTGTTATCTGGTAAGAGTGCCCTGGCATATTCCCCGCCCCTATTCATCAGATCCTTTTCGTACAGGGCGAGTCGTCTATCGATGCAGACTACCGTGATCTATTTCCTACCCCCTGGACGGAACCGGTTCATTTCGAAATGCGGTTTCGCAGGTCTATGTATTGGATGGCTTGCAACATCCATATCTAGAATCTTTTACGCTGGTGTTCCCGTTCGGAAATATTCCGAAGGTCCTTGGTCAAAAGTCCCCACTATCCTGGGTCTTACTCGTACGTATCTTCAGCATTTATGGGATCATGTTTCCAAGGTACTAGCTGTTACTGATTCTCGAATTTAGTCAGTATTCTTGCTACAGTATGGCTGGTTGGCTGGCCAGCCTATATTCTCGCTCAGATGAACCTGCGGAAACAGCATCGCCGGTTATTCCTCATCTGTTTCTCATCAGCGCTGCTATTGCTCGGAGCAGACATCTTTCATGCGATCAACCTGATTTTAAAGAAGTTTTCAAGGGCGGGACCGTCTTCCCATTTGCAGGTGTGTGATTTTATATTGAGAGCTAGCGAGGACTCTCATACCATTCCGTTCTGTCACCGTCTGTTAGCTCTGCTTATCAGTGGTCATTTCCAACGTTCTTGTGCTAGCGACTTATTTCTATCGCGTGGTTCGGGGATCCATTGGGATAGATACCAGTGATACAGCGGCGCATGAAGAGGACTCTTCGCGGTCAAAGAGTAGGCATAGCGGTCTATCCACGTTTTCAATGAGCTAATATGAACATTTGCACCACTATCTAGGTGTTCGGCTCACAAGGCAGGGTCGACCTCACGCTGACGAGGAAAGCGGAGAAGAGGAAATTCAGACAGGAGTCAGAAGGCTGACTTCGTCGGTCGGTCCTTTGACCACTGTGTACACAAGTGGAGGAGAAAATTTCTCCATGGAATCCGCTTTCACCACAGCCAATATGGTGTCAGCTCAGTCAAGCTAATGGCGTTAAAATCGAATTATATCTGGTACTAACAAAGCACACCATTCAGAATCCTTCCGCATTCGTTAGTCGTTCTCTTATTGGCTTCTACCGCTCTCCTTGAGTAATAAGCAATTCTGTGGGTCTTCTCCAATTATGATGATTTTTCAACGGTTGTGGTGGTGATAGATGGTTCACGGCGAGTATATGAGGTCAAAGGGGGTATATTGTCATACTGAATTTCGCGGCAATAAAACAAGGATAAAGTTGGAGACGATAGGAAAAGAAGAGTGAGAACTCGCAACTGGACCAGGTTGCGACAAGACCTTATTAACCACATTCGCTACTCGAGGACCCTTCCTCTCAGTGAAGGACTACGCACCCTGCCGGACAACCTATCGTGCACTGACCTTTTGCGCAGCTCGTTCTCTAGATAGAGGGCGTTGTAAATCTCCAATCGTGGCAGCGGATGGTCTAGTGCCACAAGCCCCTACCCACATGTCCGTATGGAAGTCTCATCCGATCCCTCCGCCATGGGATGCTGCACATCTTTGCTTGACGATACTCAAGCAACAGCTCGGGAACTAGGTCTCTCAGATTTTCGTATTGCGGTTGTCGATCGAGAGTAGTGTACCTTCAAGACTTTTTTTGAATATTCAATTTACATCCCGGACCCAGCATAACATACTATCTTTGTACTGTTAGAAACTTCTTTACTCTGGATTCCCAATCCACAGGTGCCTGAACTCCTGGATTTAACAATGGTTACAAGCTAAGAGCGAAGAATACGTGAAAGCCGGCCAGCCAAAATACATTGAGGACTAGAACGTTCGTTCCTTTGAAGATGTTAATAGTCCCAATTAGACAAGAAAGTGATGAAGCGTTCGTATAGAAATCGCAAATCTAGTCGTGAATAGAGATGCAGGTAGCTATATCGTACATGGAATATATAGATATCCGGCACCGTATATAATAATCGTATAATCGTTACACTTCATACAATCATGGTAGTCCATTTCAGTCGTAATACCATTATAACATTACAGTCATTCAAAAATGGAAATAGAATTAAGTGAACTAGTGGGAGGTGATTTAAGTACACCTCCAGGTGTCCTACGGATGGCGATGGATATGAGACATGCAAAGTGTCGTAGAAAAGAAAGATTAACGACTCACATCACGAATAGAAGGTTTCTTAACCACCAAATACGGCTTAATCCCACCCAAACAATGGGAGACAGTCACGAACTTGTAACCTGCCTGTTTCAGCTTCTTGATTGCGTAGGGCAAGGTGTCGTTGCTAGGAGTCGAGTAAAGAGTAATGGAGCAAGGCAATGAGCCAACATATGCAGAGGCGTAAAACGTTGAAGAGACATACATGGACGTTTCTAATGGCGATTCAGTCGGATTGACGAAATGTTATAACGTGATGTGAGGCCAACTGCAAGTCGGAGAGCAATTGAGAAACGTACTGTGAACTTCATGTTGCAATGAAAGGATGGAGATCGGTCTACGAGCCACGACTTCGTCGTACAACTCCTTCTGATGAGCTATTGTTGCGTTTTTGCCGTCTTCTGAACTACAAGGTTATGACCGAGATCGGTTAGTTAACGGTAGACCCAACAATGCAAGTGTGCCAAGGCAGGCGATAAAAGCGAAAAGAAACAGACGACATACTCGAAGTCCCAGTTGACGAGAGTTTGGCCTCGGATACCGGCAACCCTTAAAACGCGATCGTCGTACTCGCCGAAAGCTGGTGGTGGGAGAGACATTAGAGGGAGAAGATAATGGACACGTAGTGAGACCTACGAGGTCGAAGCAGAGCAGGAACTACACCGATGATCTTCTCAAGTGCACCTGGTGTAATCCATCGTTGTGTCAGCATGCGAGGGTACTTACAATGGGGACATACCACGTACGTTCTACGAGGTACATCTCGTGATGGACTATTTAGAGATCCTAAGTCAGCGAAGACTTGAGCATCCTTGACACACGTACTGTCATCCTCAGTGAGATTGGTCAGACGCCTATGTCCCCACGTATGAGATGCTATCTCATATCCACTGTCGTACGCCAGCTTAACGGCTTTGGAGAGGCTCTCTTCGTAGATGCACGCAAAGTTGTTGCCGTCTATATGAATTAGACGTTAGGTGCTCAGGCTGGTATACTTAGAACAGGTACGTACTAAAGAAGAACGTCCCGGTGACGTTTTCTGCCTTGAGAATCTTTAGAGTTTCGTTTCTCGAAGTGACGGAGCCGCGGTTACAGAGCTTAGTAAAGACGATCAGCAGGACAGGAACTTCTTGTAACCACATACAAGTAAATGTAAGGTCCATCGTCCTGCGTCATCACGAGAAGACAGTGGAGTGGAGATGTAATGGATGACGTACGTTAGTTGCATTGAAAAAGGCGATAAGTTATGGAGGACGTACAAAGGTCAGTGCAACGGTGTTTGGCACCGAACAACTTCTGTAGACTTTTGCAGGGACGAAGGGTAAAGCACCAGGTACACGTATTGCTGGTGTCGCAGACACAGTAGTGAAGGAAGTGAACCTAGTAGCAGCCCACAGAAGAAGTCCAAACGAGAAGAGGTAAGAAGAGAAAGCCATTCTCGTTGCCAGTGGAGCTGGGTGGAGTAAGTTTCCAGTAGATGTGTAAATGGTGGAAATGTGAACGAAAGCGATTAGCGAAAAAGAAAGAGAGGAAAAGCAGAGAAGGCCAAAAGAAAGGGGGGAGAGATCAGTCCATGATTGCGAAAACGTGTGTGACGGTGGAAGAACCCGTTCCACCGACCGCAAGCCTCGTGTCGAATGGCTGATATTTAAAGGCTACTCGCTGCCCCCGCGAATGAATGAAAGCACTGCAGTCTTCAATGAATGATTTCATCATGACCATGCAGTATGGAGCGCAGTATTCTTGTCAAAACACCGTGCTTTAGGAGCTTGTAAACTGGTGGGCGTTGCCAGGCTCTTCGGACACGTCGGAAACACTGGCGCGGTGTAACACAGCTAGCGTGTTAGATGACACTTTAATTAATTGCAGCTACTTAGGAAGCGCTCCCTTCACTCGCGGTCCGACGGCCCTGTGTCGAGCGAGGGCATGTGGACGGAATGTGGGTGTTGCACGCTCGGAATGAACAGGCAACAGGCATCCCAAGATCAATTCCCCGTGGAAGCCATTCGTTAATTTGCATTTTTATCACACATAGATGTGTCCAAGCAATGCAGGTGCGTGAAAGAAACGGCTCTCAGTTGAAGAAGATGCTTGGGATGACATTGAGGTTTATTTTTGTCTTGTTAGGAACGCAAGGGCCGGCTTGTGGTGACACGTGTTTAAGCTTCCGTGTCAAACAGTGCACAGCACTTACTCTGGCCCCCTACTTGTTGAGACTCGAAGGACCAGTCTGCGCTGCGTTACATCCATAGAAAAAGGTGTCTGCAACATACTCAATATACGAAAGGCCTCCTCTATGCTAACAAAATAATTTCCAAGCGATTCCCCGTTTGACGAGCGAAGACAAAAATCATCTCTCTGTCTGGGAGTCGAACCCAGCTTTCGCGCGGTCAAATAACTCAATGTGGTATCCCCGATGACAGGCGCGTGTACTAACCGATATACTAACAGAGACGCTTCATGCCAATAAAGTTAAGTGTATATCAGGGTACTGTCGCCTTATAATTTCTACTTGGTCTATGGTGTCAATCGCTTCTGGTTAACGGCTATTAGTACCACGGCCTCCCAACTGCCGCTTGAGCACATCGCTTGGAGGTCCTTTAGAGCAGTACTTAGTCTAAAAAACACTGCACCCAATCAGACCACTGGACACTGTAGCAGTGCCACATTAGGCCATTATAGGCTGCCGCGGCAATGGACGATACTAACAGGACGAGATGAGTCTGGTTCTTCCCAATAATTTCACGGTACGTCAAACACGAACACGCCTATACATTTCTATACCTGAATCGAAGCTTTCACTAGCTCGTCACAACCAACACGTATTTAGGAAGATTCAAATGGTCCTTACCGCCCGCCCGTGGATCATCGATTATCGAGTACCGCGTTTTCTGACCCGCTCGCTTCGCCATCTCATCCACTTCCTTTACCTAAGTACTAAGTACTAGTCGTCTATCCTTAAGTCCAATTTGGAATAAATCCTAAGCGAGGAATCAAAAGGCTAAACTAGCTTCTGAGCGGGATGATCCATGATAGCGTGGCGACGAGGCTCCTTCCACGTTTACTTGGGGTGCTTCTGGTTGGAAGTGGCGATTTAGCTTCTTTTTGAACTGGGGTTCTTGGTTCTCGATGTACTTGCCCGACTCCCGGACTTCGATAAAAAGGCTTGGATGGAAGTCTGACCTCGCCTTTAGCTTCCCTTTTCTTTATTCCCTTTCTCGAGATGTTGACTTTCAGTCGGCTCGTCGTGCTCTGTAGCGTTGCGACCATAGCTTCAGGTGAGGTTTATTATTATATATTCGTTGTTCTCTGTTTTGACATTTTGGAAATAGCCGGTATCGTCTCTAATATCTCTCCTCCTTCTGAACGAGGCCCTGGTCTTCGTGGGGAAAACGAAGGGCACAGGAGCAAGGCTACGAGCACCCGTACCCCAATTGGCACCATACGCAACGCTATTCATCTTGTCAACGAAAAGACTGGGCCATCTGCTAACGAACGTCCTAACCAACCTGTCTCTGACACTAGTGTTGTGACCTTCCCGAACGGTTATGGCTTCTCGGACGATTCGCCTCGCGCTCATGACCGTCGTCAACCTCTCACGGGGAATACCCATACCAAACGCGCCTTTGATGACTACGAAGTCGTTTTCGAAGGGACTGGGACGGGTCCTGAAGACAGGGACGCTTCGATTGAGGGGACAGCCTACCTCACCCATACTCTCGTCAACAACGCTACATACAACATCCAAGACTGTTTGGACTTTTGTTCGAGCGTTCCAGGCTGCGGTGAGCATAACTCTATCCAAGCATCTAGTCTCTATGCTCACTTTTCGTCGTGATTAGTCTTCGTGAACCTCTACTACGAATTCAACAACTATATTCTTGATTGGGTTGCGATCGAGAGATCGAATCTCAAGTGCGCGGTATACGGGGATGTACATGGTGAGAGAGAGAAGACGAATTGGGGTGGACAGCAGTCGTATCCGTCCCCTGCTCCGCTCGTCTATATCCAGGAGAGCAGTGGGTACGCGCTGAAGGGGCCTGATACGGACCCTCCGAGTCCTACTCCAGATGGCTATGAATTTGTCTTTGGGCCTATCGAGGCTGCAAACGATGCCTACGGGGTGAGTTCTATATTTCTCTCGCTTCTATGGGTCAGATTGCGGCTGTGCGTATCCGAGCCTTCCTCTAGGAAATTGAGATGGAGGCAAATGATAATGACCAAAAGGAGAGACTTCCTACGTATTCCTCCAAGATGTAGTTCTGTCTCCCTCCATCGAGACCTCCCATGTTGGGTGGTGGTATACTGTTTACCTGGATTGCCTTGGGGAGCTATACTGAAGTGATGGCGCTTCTACGGTCCACTTGTTCCTTCCTTTTGGCTGTAGACTCTGATAGAGCGCATCGACTAATGATGGTTACAGTACCTTGGATTCTCCATGCTCGACAAGTACGACGTAGAGACGTGTGGTACCCTGTGCACCGAATTCGACCCTTATTCGCCCGGAGGCGCGTGTCAATACTTCAACATCTGGCGCGCCATCATCAACGGTTTCCCAAGCTCATATATCTGCGCCTTGGTATGTTACACCACCCTCCGACTCAATCTATCACTCACCTACTTCTGATATAGTACTCCATACCAACAGACGAATCCACCGCCACCTACACAGGTGCAGGCGACGATCTCTCCGTCGCGCTCTCCCGCGGGTACAGAAGAAAGACGTTTGTGCTGGACGGGGGGTTTGAAGAGTACCCATGCGAAGGCGGGTTTTGCTTCGGACCTTCGTATCTTCGATGGATTGGTACGTCGCCGTCTGGGGGATACCTCGACGCGTCGATCTTCAGCTACTCGGCCTACGCACGCACCGGCACCAACGTCGCCCTTCTCGGCTCCGCCACCGGCGCCGACTCGCTTCCTGGCACACTCACCCACGCCGCCCCGCTCAAAACCGTCAAAGGCAAGCAGTACATGGTCGCATTCTGGCAGGACAGCACGTTCGGCGGTGTGGGCCATGCGGAAGAGGCGTTTGTGGAGGTGGTGTGGAATGGCGAGGTTATTGATACTGTGTTGCCGGGCTATACAAGGTGGACGTATCATTTCTTCGTTGTGGAGGCCAAAGGGGAGGATGTGCTGGCGTTTAGGGGTGGCAAGGCGCCGGCGTGGACGTTCCTTGATGATGTTGCGGTTTGGCAACTTGGAGAAGTTGAGGAGTAGGATTGTAGATGATTTCTTCATCTTTAAGTTTAAATTCTCCGTGTCGCTTTCGTAAACTCTGTTCTCCATCCCACGATTTCTGCTTCGATATGATGATCAGTCAAGTCAGGAAGCAACGTCTTTCCCCTTCGCATTTGAATGGGTGAGACAATTATCGAGGTCGTGCATAGTCTGAGACTATATACCAGATATCTATAGCTCAAATTATCTCCATGGACGTCTATTCGAACCCTCCCTGCTGGCGTGCCTCCACTCCACCGTGAACAAGGTCTGGCGACATTCTTAGACGCCAGGCGCTTAGTCCGGCCCGCCCATCGCACCGTCGGGTATCACGGTCTGTGGCTGTGTCGAGCAACATCAATTGGTCAGCACCATCGACCGCCTTGCCACTTTTGATCGCAGCGGGGGCTGAAATGGTCCCTGCAACTCCCATCTCTCTCCCTCTCACCACCCACCATGACCGTCGACGACACCCAAAACGCCGCTCTCGTCGCCCACATCGTCTCGCAAATCGAGCAGAACGTCCAGTTTTTGGCTTCACAGAGCTACATCTCACAGGCGGATGCGAATGCCATTTTGAGCAAGCTGCCTGAGGATGGTGTGCACCAACAGGGCTCGAGGAGTCCCAGTGCCATGACACAGATTTCGAATAAATTTTCGGGGATGATGAGCAATGTTAGGAATGCAGTGTCGCCGCCGCCGCAGGTCCAACAAGCTCGGGCATTATGGGGGTACAACGAGAACGGATCGGTGCGTTTATTGTTCTATTGTTATTTACTTGATACCGGGTTGTTATAACAGCGACTTTAGGATCCTAATGACTTGCCCTTCCCTGCGGGCGCTATAGTCGACATTATAGAAGAAACGAACGTGGATTGGTGGAAAGGACGGTATAACGGTCGGGAAGGTCTCGTTCCTGCCAATTACATGGAGAAACTCGCGCCGAGCATGCCTGCGCCCCATGCTGCTGCACCCGCAGCTCCTGGAGGTTACAAACCCTACAAACCGTTCTCGGCTGCGTACCACGGTGTTGATAGGCCACCTCCGTCTGGACAGGGCGTTAATTCCGTTGGGTTGCAGGAGAAGGGAGATAACGAGGAGAAGAAGAAAGGGTTTGGGAAGTATAAGGAGACGGTGCGTGCCTTTTGTTTCTTTTCATTTCTCGTTTGACGTTGAAATACACTTTCTGTTGGTTTGGTTAGCTCGCGCATTCGGCTGTTGGAGGTGCTGGATTCGGTGCTGGTACGTCTTTTCATCTCGCCTATTGGAATTGCTATTGATCAATGCCTGTGTAGGTGCTGCTATTGGAGGAGGATTGGTTCGAGCGATCTTCTGAGTCGGCAGCCTATATCTATACCCCATCCACATTTGCAGATATTGGAACGTTTGATCGGGGGACACTATATATCGCCTTTTCGGCTCCCTCCAAGTTCTACTATCATTCTACCCCTCACTTTCGCTTACGCTTACGCTCAAAGGCCTGTACTACTTTCTACCTCTCACCAAGCTCGATGTAGCTCATACCAATGTTTGTATTGCCACTTTGAGGGAAACACTCCGTGCTGAATATTTTTTTCACGTTCGTCCCGTACCTTTGACCGTCCCTATTGCCTTTTGGTTTCATGTTACGACTCCTTCCGACATGTCCTAGCTGAAGAGCTTCAACGTTTAAACTTCAACCATTGGTGAAAGACAGGAAGAAACGGCAATCATTGAGATTCGAAGATCCGTTGAGTTTCAGCGTCCTCTGGCTTGGTCCAAGCGCGACTAACGTCTGGAATCAGCCGCCATCGGGCAGTACTTAATTATACGACGATATCTACTCGTACTGTCGCAATTGGTCCTTTAGATGCGGCGAGTCCCAGGACTAACACCGATACGTGAATGCTCGCCACTGTTTTCAGGAATGAGACTCTAAAGTCTGAGAGCATCACCACAACATTAAATGTGTGAGAAAGACCAATAATTACCGCTGTCTATCAATAATCGAGATATGGAAATCTGAGAGGCCTCGATGTTCCATGGCGGAGGGATTAAAGGAGGTTTCCACACGGACGTACTTCAACGCTGTGAGGAGCCTTCCATCAGAGCTCATTGCTCCTAGACCGCCGCTCGGGGTGCTTTCAGCGCGTATCAACCGAGATCTAACGAAGGCATGCAGCCCTATGCAGAAATCCTTGACATCGCTCTCTTCGACCTGGTGCTAATCGAGCCTGGACTCTGGATCCAATACCCAGAAGGCGGCTGCGAGGCCGTAGATGAACCGCTTGAGGCCTGGAAGCGGGGTCTTGTTACTAACGCGCTTGGTAGCCGAATGTCGTGCACCGTCTTGTAGTGGCATCTGAACTTCATGGTCGACAGGGTCGTCCTACACCGCAAGACACCGAAAAATCATCTGCACATCGTCCAAGGTTGTCCCGTTTTGCATGTTGGCCACATGGAAAATCTGAAGCTCCTCCAAGCACGGAAGGAGGCTAATCATCTCCACTATCGTTTGAGGTGGGATGTGCTTCAATATAAGGGCTCGTAGTGAAGAGGCACACATGGAGCGAGCGAGAAAGGAAGACCACCCTGCTTGGAAGAACTCGTTCTCGAACTTCTCGACCTTCACCTCATCCCCTCCCACAAGTCCAATCGATAAGTTTTCGAGATTAAGGGATTGGATGACCAAAAGTAGGTGGGTTATTGCATCTGGGGTAGATACGACAGTGATGCTGGTCAAAGAATTGAGGGTTGCCGGAAAAGTAATCGCTTCCACGGAGCGGCGTTTCGAGTCTGAAAGGGAGAAACCTCTGTCCTTTGCTCCTTTAAGTGCCATGCATCGTTTGTTGAGCGTTAGTCGCTTGAGGAGCGGCATCGCTTGGATGTAGTCGTATACAATTGGAAGCTGAGCCGGTCCTGTGACGGTAAAGTCGGTGATATGGCCAATGGACGGGTGGTCTACGCTGATGGCCATCCTATGCTGTATCTTTCGTAAAGGTGGAGATGGGAGAGCTTGGGGAGCAATAAAGAATGGGGGAGTAGAGCGGTACAGTCCCAAGGCTCGTCTGTAATCTTCAGTCGTTCTAGAGCCGGTAGCGACTGTGGATAGGGGATTTTGGAACTAGACCACCCACTATCTCTACGGTTGATTTCCAACGCCTTCCATCTAGAGCATGAATCGCGCAGAGGCCCGGCGCATGGTAAATCGTCTGGAAGGCCGCTTAGTCCTTCCCAGGAGTCGAACTTGATGGAGAGAGGAAGGGCCCTCGAATACTGAATGTGGTTAATAAGGTCTTGTCGGATAGGCTTCCATGGTTCCTCAGTGTAGAAGAAGGGCTCGAAGTCGCATTCCAGGTGTGTCCATAGATGGGGAGACCCATATACAACGTCATGCCACTTGCGACAAACCAGAGCCAAGGCCACTCGTCGGATACTTGTCCCTATCAACCTCGAGTCTTGGTAGGTATCAAGGTCCATTGACGTTGGGACAAACGAGAATATTCTCTGCAGAATCTCGATTGGTAAGGATCGAATAGGGGCAAGCACGCTGGCATAACGCTTGATAACCTTCTTTCCGTTCTGTGAAACCTTTTCCAGACGGCCAAGTAGGATCTCGAGTTCCGCGATGTAGGCGTGGTTGGTGTTGACAGCGGATCGGAGACGACTGATCTTCCCTGTACATCTTGTGCGTTCTTGTTCCGTGAAGTAATAAGAGGACGCGAGGATGTCATCTTGAGGATTCTCGAAGAGTCCAGGTCCTCCCAAACTCGAAATTATATCCTCAAATGTTGGTAGGATTGGCATTGTCCGTGTGTCGCATTCACTAGAAGACGTGTACATCTATGCTTCGTACAGTTGAATCAAACGTACTTCATAGCGAAGACTTGCTGATTCTGGTCGCTCAGCGAATTCAATGTAGTCATGATAGGCTTTGAAGGTATTCTAATTTCAATCAAGTTTAGCTGCGTTGCACAATTCTCGAGTCCTTCCGCGCGGCTTACATCCAGACGGCATGAACGTTGAACGCTTATGAACTGTGGTAATCTTATGTATAGGAGAGAAATGGAGGTGTGTTTGTCAGTCAGGCCGAAACTTGGCTCGACAGTGGGGCGTGCGGTATAAAAGGAGGCGTGTCCGAGTCAGCCCAGGGTTGCCGGGCCATATGATCCGTGGGATTTTGGTGGTGCTCAATAGCAGTTGGCACACCGTGGGGTCCTTCGTTTCGTTCAACTTTCCAACATCCCGGGGGTTAGAGAGCATGAAAAACGCGGTGAAAGTGTTAATAGCATTGCGACAGGCATTACGTGGAGGATTTTGAAGTTACACAATCAAGGCCCGATCTTGAAGTGCCCCGACGAAATGCCTGGGTAGATCGTCGTGGTCCATGGCCCGAAGAGAATTGGCATGCTGGAGTGAGCTTGCATGTAGGGCGTGGTAGCATCCGAGGAATGGCTGTCTGGGATAGTATTGATCCCTTGCACGTAGCGTCAAGGTACAGTGGCAATAGAGACAGTCGACTGGGAAGCAATTGAAACAGCTTGTTGAAGCAATTATCAAGCTAGACCATATAACGCGGTAACGATTCGGGCAAGAGAGGTCGGAATCGGAGGCTCTATTTCAATCTTCACGGAAGCGACTCAGAAATAATATGTACGAGAACCAGCACCCTCTTGGCTCTATCAAGGACAAAGGTTACAGCAGCTGAAAAGCATTGCTTCATTACTACATCCAGGAGAGTAATGGAGCATACGGAAGAAGGTGTGTAAGGGGCGAGGGCTACACCTAGCCTCTAGGGGACAGATATTGCGCTGAAAGAGCTCCTTAAATACAAGTACTACATCCTCTAAACATGATAAAGGTAAACACAGAGTTTTAAATAAATAAATGAAAAAGGAGTTTACTAGGAACGGGGAAGCGGACATCACAGATAAACGCACTCCGAGTCTGAGATGTAAAATCAGAAAGACCGGAATTCGAATAATTACTGCTTTCTATTGATAATCATCAAAATTTGAGAAACTTCGTTCGATAATCGAAATATGGAAATCTGAGAGACCTCGTTCCCGAGCCATTGCCCACGTATCCTCAAGCAAAGGCATGCAGCATTCCATGGCAGAGGGACTAAAGGAGGTTTCCACACGGACATAGTCTAGTGCTGTTGGGGGCCTTCCGTCAGAGCTCGTTGCTCCTAGACCGCCACCTGGGGTTGTTCTAGTCCGTATCAACCGAGATCTAACAAAGGCATGGAGTGCTTCGCAGAAATCCTCGACATCACTTTCTGGAATCTGGTACGGACGGAACTTGGACTCTGCATTCCATACCCAGTCGGGGAATGTGAGGCCGTAGATGAACTGCTTGAGATTTGGAAGCAATGTCTTGTTACTAACGCGCCTGGTAGCTGTATGTCCTGCACCGTCTTGTAGTGGCATCTGAGCTCCATGGTCAATAGGATCGTCCTTCACCGCAAGACACCGAAACATCATCTGCACATCGTCCAAGGTTTTTTTGTCATCGGGGGTTGTCGTATGGTTAATCCAAAGCTCCTCCAAGCAGAGAAGGGGGCTAATCATCTCCACTATCATTTGCGGGGGGATATCATTCAATATAAGGGTTCGTAGCGAAGAGGCACATGTGGAGCGGGTGAGATAGGAGGAAAACTGGGCTTGGAAGAACTCAATCTCTGACTCCTCGAGCTTCACCCACCCCCATGCCACAAATTCCATTGATAAGTATTCTAGATTGGGGCAGTGTATGACCGAAAGCAGGTGGATTATCGCGTCTGAGGTAGATCTGACGGTGAGGTTGGTCAAGGAGGCGAGGTTTGCCGGAAAAGTGATTGCTTCGATCGAGCGGCCTTTCGAGTCCGAAAGGGAGAATTCACCGTCCTTTGCTTCATCAATTCCCCTGGGTTGTGTGTTGAGGGTTAGTTGCTTGAGGATTGGCATCGTCTTGAGATAGTCATAGACGAGTGGGATCTGAGCCGGTGCTGTGACGGTAAAGTTGGTGATTTGGCCAATGGATGGGTGGTCTACGCTGATGGCCATCCTATCCTGTACTGCGTTTCCATAGAGGTGGAGATGGGAGAGCTTGGGGAGCAACAAAGAATGGGGGAGTAGAGCTGCTTTGTACCCAGTGTCATCTGTAATCTTCAGTCGTTCTAGAGCTGGTAGTGACTGTGGATAGGGGATTTCAGAACTAGACCACCCGCTGTCCAGGTTGGAGATTTCCAACACCTTCCATCTAGAGGACGAGTCGCGCAGAAGCTCAGCGCACGGTAGATCATCCGGAAGGCCGCTTAGTCCTTCCCAAAACTCGAACTTGATGGAGAGAGGAAGGGCCAAAGAGTAGCAAAGGTGGTCAATCAGGTCTTGTCGGATGGGTTTCCATGGACCCTCAGTGTAGAGGAAGGGCCCGAAGTGGCATTCCAGGTGTGTCCATAGACGGGGAGACCCGTATACAATGTCACGCCACTTGCGACACACCAGAGCCAAGGCCGCTCGTCGGATACTTGTCGCGATCTCTGAGTCTTCGTAAGTATCAAGTCCCATCGACGTTGGGACAAACGAGAATATTCTCTGCAGCATCTCATCTGGTAAGGATCGAATAGGAGCCAACATGCTGGTGTAATGCTTGATAGCCTTCTTTCCCTTCCGTGAAACCTTTTCCAGACGGCAAAGTAGGTTCTCGAGTTCTGTGATGTAGGCGTTGTTGGTGTTGACAGCGAATCGGAGGCAGTTGATCTTCTCTGCACATCGTGTGCGGTCTTGTTCCGTGGGGCAATAAGAGGATGCGAGCATATCATCTTGAGGATTCTCGAAGAGTTCAGGTCCTCCCAAACTCGAAAATATATCCTCGAATGTTGGTAGGATTGGCATTGTCCGTGTGTCGCATTCACTAGGGGACGTGTGTACATCTGTAAGACAGCTTCGTATAGTTGAAGCAAACGTACCTCATAGCGAAGGCCCGCTGATCCTGGTCGCTCAGTGAATTCAATGTAGTCATGATAGGCTTTGAAGGTATTCTAATTTCGATCGAGTTCAGCTGCGTTGCGTAGTCCATGCGCGCGGCTTACCTCTAGACAGTAATGAGCGGTGGCACGGCGTGATTGTAAGTCGTACCGAAGCTTTGCTAGGCGAGGTCGACACTGGTGTGAGACACCGAGGAATCTGTTGCGAGCGACGTCCCCCAGGGTGAACTAAAGAGTACAAGGACAAGATGCAAAAAGTCTATTGCGGAGGTGGAGGTGTCGAGTCAGCCCAAGGATTGGTCCATCAGATTTTGATGGTGTTCAACAATAGTTGGTTTCCCATGTCCTTCGTTTCGTTCAACTTTCCAACATCCCGGGGGTTGGCGAACGCAAAAAACTCGGCATTGTGTAATAACATTGCGACAGGTACTACTACGCACGGGTTATTTAAGTTACACAATCACGGTCCGATCTTCAAGTCCCAGAGAATTAGCATGCTGGAGGGGGCTTGCATGTAGGGCGTGGTAGCATCCGAGGAATGGCTGTCTAGGATAGTATTGATACCTTGCACGTAGCGTCAATGTACAGTGGCAATAGAGACAGTCGACTGGGAAGCAATCGAAACAGCTTGAAGCAATTATCAAGTAGTCCATATAATCCGGTAACGATTCGGGAAAGAGAGGTCGGAATCAGAAGCTCCATTCCAATCTTCACGGAAGCGACTCAGAAATAATATGTACGAGAACCAGCACCCTCTTGGCTCTATCAGAGACAAAGGTACAAAGGTAGCAACTGAAAAGCATTGTTTCGTTACTACATCCAGGGCAGTAATGAAGCGTATGGAAGAAGGTGTGTAAGAGGCGGGGGCCACACCTTCCAGCACGAACGGCTTTATCAACAACCAAGGCACAGATATTGCTCTGAACATCACAGCCTACATGTACAGTACGACAACTGCCTTGCGAATTGACCAGGCACAGCCTTTGCCTTGGGCGCTTAGCGCTAACCATCAGGAATCGCAGCCACCGACTCACCTCAAACCTCCTAAATCAACACTCTCCCGAGTAATTAGCGTTGATGTATCATATATTAAAGATTAATTTGGTCGGGCCTCTAAGAAAGCAACCTT
Organism: Coprinopsis strossmayeri; assembly: GCA_900156845.1. NCBI lineage: Eukaryota > Fungi > Basidiomycota > Agaricomycetes > Agaricales > Psathyrellaceae > Coprinopsis > Coprinopsis strossmayeri. The sequence continues at coordinate 41,565 of FTPT01000102.1, forward strand.
TTTGGCATCTGCGTGTCCGTTTCGGTTCCATAGTCGCCTGTGAAGCGGAACACTCCAATAGGTGTCCTAGGGGTACACCGTTCATCTATAGGAGCAGTGTGTGGAAAAATTTTGGCGTCTCCCACTGAGTATCCCCTATCATTATATCACGAAACTAGGGCGTGAAGCTACGAACGACTACACTCAATAGTACGCACCGAACGAAAATGGTGAAGCGATTCGCTTCCCAGAAAGAGCAAATGCAAAGAACTCCAGAAACCGACGGAGTTGATTCGGGGGCAGGAACCTTAGAATCCTCACATTCTTTGATATATGTATAGTAGCCATTATGATACGAACAGCGGACCAAATAACTCTCCGTCGTTTGGCCATTCTGCTGAAGGATGTCTTTATCAAAAAATACAGTATAAGGTTCGACGGGTGCGACCCTTGTGAGGCTTTCCAGCGTCTCCTGAAACGGCTGTCACTCTATGATAGGGAATATAGGACCTGCATATATGCGAGGTATGTAGTATATTAAGAAATATCGACCGATAGCTAAGTAAAATAATCGATAAATCAAGAGCCGTCCATGCTTGGACGAAACTTGGATGAAGAATGGGATCTCAAATCAAGACTGAACTAAGCCAATGGAGGAAGGTTGTACTGGGCACCATGGATAGCGCGAAGACGGTCGTACGCCTGGGCTGCTGCGCCATTCTTCGCCGCCTGTTTATTCGGTCCGATTCCCGCCCCCATTATGATAATGGCCCCACCTACACCTTCTCTTTCAGCAGTGTCTTCAAGAGTTCAAGGAAAAAACAAACCGCTAAGAACTCGTGCTTCGGCGTGCCAGCTCCCATTGTTGTTGGGGTCAGTGTTGATAGGGAAAGTCTGACCGAAGATGGTCTGGCAAGCATTGTTATAAGCCACGCAGGGGTCTGTAAACTTTCGTATTAGCTGTAAGACAGGTATAGAAAGTATATGCGCACCGGTCATGAAGGGCAAGGAAGTATAGAGATGTATAAGAATTGGATGTTGCCTGAAGAGGGAAGTAGGGATGTCGGTGTGAGGTACTTCCTGCCTCTGAAATGAGGGCTTATATACATGTTACTATCTAATGCTATGTTTTCTTATTCTCATTTCGCTCTGACATCCGAGACTTATCTGACGAACCTGGAGGTAACAGGAGCCTATCTTCCAGCGCTAAAGTGACAACGGGGAGAACACTCAATCTTGATCGGGGAGTAAAAAATAGATATTAGCGCGCCGCCAAGAAGTCCAAGGATGAAAGCGCTGAAGGCAGGAAAAAATGTCCAGGGAGAGGGTCAATGTGCTATGTTTAATGACATGGTCGGGTTTCTGAGTTTCCCAGTCTGCCATGGTAATAAATCGAAGAATGGATGGTATTTATGATATAGTGCTTGAGAGGTGCCCAGAGAAATGTACTGATAATTGGGACATATCTTCCTTTCTTCGGTACCACACAACCACATCCAGGTGTTGCGATCTCAGAACAAATATTTCGATCTTAAGAACCGCGCTGAGGGGTAATACAGAATCCTAAGCGCCAATCAGACTTTGTGGCACTACTTAACCCCGGAAGCCCGGCTAGTAAGCAACGTCACGTTGAAGAGGAATAAGAGACCATTGTTCCAGACTTGGTCTTGGCCAGAGCCGGGGATAGATTCAGAGATCAGACTGAGCCATGTCAATCGCACCGTAATCTCTTGAACTTCTGTCCATCATCTGTCCGAGGCAATTCAAGTAGGATCCGGGTACCAAAAGGCCTTGAGCTTACCAAATGTACCAAACAGAAATGAAATGCGACTCCGGTTGGATTGGATCATTGAAGGACGACGTTCAGAGTCTATCCTCCGGGCTTGGGTAGACAGTAAAGAGTGTTGTTAACTCGACAAGGCCGCCCCATACTTGACAGAAAACACGGAGTTTCCAGATTGCATGGAACATAAATCTGAATCGACAGAGTAACGCAACCGGCGGAACTGTTTCGAAAAAGGTAGGGCGATAGCCATACGTTACTAGCCATCAATAGTCTATCGATATCTCCAGCTGCCCATTGTTCCGTCGAAGTTACATTATCCAAAACAGATTTCAACTTAGGGCAATGGGGTAAGGAAGATCCACGCGACCACGCGAGAGAGTGCCTTGCTTTATTGAAGCCCTGGTTCCCACATTATGTGACCTAGGAAAGGGGGCGCTGAATGCTATTTTCGGAGAGGTGAGAGGCTTGGCATTAGCTCGCATACGAGCTGATCGTGGTTATAATGACGACAAGCAGGGACGCTGCTGCTTATCCATCCCGTGAGAGATGTGCGCCACAGGACTATACGAGTAGAGAGAAACTAGAACCTTGGGTTCGAGGTAAATAAATTAGAGAAGAACTCAAGAAACGAGCCCTCTGTAACGACACAACATCATTGGCACGAAGAAAGGAATCAAATGGACTCCAGTCTCCCTTGTCCATCGGCACGAAGAAGACGGAATCAAATGGACTCCATGCTCCCTGTCCATTCCATTGCATGAAAAGATAATATCTTACAAGCGACCATAATAATTCTACTCCCGGTATCGACTGGGATCCCTGACGATCATCGATCATGCCTCATCACGCTTCCCCTTGAGTGTTTCAGCTTTTCCAAACAATGATTAACAATTCATGAATCAACTCGAAGGATCGACAGAGCGAATCCTTGCACGTTTTTCCGGGCGTTCGGGGTCTACAAAGATGCGCTAAATTTGATATTCCAGATGTTCCGTAATGAAGATTTCGGGACGGACAAGTGCACAGTCATAGGTACCAAGAGGATGGAGCGGTAATTATGTGCCGTAGGGGATAAAACGGTCTCGTAACGTGGGGATTCGGGATGAAAATGGCCATTACCTGAAGGACATCTTCTGACGCTAAGAAGCGCCAATTACCGATTGACAGGGAAATTGGAGGGGCGCGAGTGAAAGCGGCGAAAGATGTAAGGGGATAATGTTCGAAGTAGACTGGAGGCGGAGGGAAGAAATGGGGTATGGATAACGCCAAAAAGGCAACATAATCGTATCATTATCATTGTAAAGGCGAAGAAAGCGCAAAAAACGAATAGGCAATGCCCGAAGAATAAGGAACTGTCCAAGGAGTCGGAGGGTGTCAGCTGTCCGCAAAAGCCGCAGGGATCGTCCAGTGTCCTACCGCACAGTGTAGCATGGGAGCAAGTTCCAACATAATCCGAAGCACAGGAAGGTGGAACGCGAAACGAGAACCCTAGCGCTAATAGTTTCAGCGCAAAAAACAAGAGATCTCGGAATCGAACAACAGGGAAAATGATTATGGATATCGTATCTTACAACATCTCGTTAGAAAGAGGGACAATCAAGGCAAACGGGTTCGCAATCGGGTGGTGGTCCATGGAGGTGGATGACAGGCTGGGGTATCGGGGGTAAAGTTGGTAGCTTCCATGTCCAACATGTCTTTGAAGCCAGGCAACTGCGCTTTCCTCTAGATCTGGTTAGAAAGGGCGTTCTATATCTGTCTTAGCATCAGAGATTTCGCGAATGCCATGTCAAAAGGCGCGGTCCAATCACAGAACCACTCCTGCTTCTCTTCGAATTCGAAAGATGCGCACACAGCGCCGAGAAAGAGTATCGTACATCCACCAACCGCGTGGGTCCAATATGGAAGGTGTGGTTCGGTCTCAGGCGGCGGTGGAAGGAAAGGGAGGGTGAACAAGAGCATATTCGCTATCCCGAATAACCGGGTACTTATGAGCACCCGTTTCGCTGACCCAGCGAAAGTGACTGGCGGTGACTGCGCATCCGCATCATGCGGCTGGATGTACGACAAACTGAATGAATTGAGAACCTTACGAATTGCCGATGCTTATCGACATGTTTGGGTGTCGCCTCATCAAAACATACCTTGAGCTTTCGCAGTGGGGGAATTAACTTTGCGGGCAAGGGAGAAAAGACAATGCATGGCATCGTAGGGAAGCCACTAGGTATGGCATGGACGGGAAGTAGCTCTTTGGCCCGGGTACTAGTAAGTCTTTCGTCTTCCACGTTCGTTGATGGATGGTTCAACGTTCGAATAGGGTGAGCGCTCACACAGCTGAGATAAATGCAAAGGCGTGAGGCCTGATTATGAGGATATGGACCCTGAGGCCTGAGGTGGTGAATTCGAAACAAGTTGTGATCCTTTATCATCTTGCAACGTAGTTTTGGGTGCCCGGTTGATGGCGCCTCTGCAGCGTGACCGTGGGACACATTACTGCTACATACTGACTTATAAGAGAGGCGAGGGAGTCTGGCTTCGCCGGAGTCGTTATGCTGTCGATCAAGTGGCTGTTTTCACTAACAATACAAAGTTCACTATCGTCGACATCTTCGATATAGAGGGTTTTCAAAAAAGGCATCGCCCTCAGGTAGTCAAAAATGACCTGAGGGATGTCTGCCGATGCAATGACTTTGACCGATTGCCGGATGGTGTACCTGTGCACTGAGAATCCATTGTAAGAGATATACAGTACAAAGCTAGCAAGCTATACCATGCTGAATGGTAGGTACATTCGAGTTCGAGATGTATACCTCAAGACTCGAAGCAATACTTCTTTGCTTTAGCAATCGAGATACGGAAATCAGATAGACCTAATTCACAAGCTGTTGCCCGAGCATCCTTAAGCAAAAACGTGCAACATTCCATGGCGGAGGTATCGAAGTTGGTTCCCACACGCACATAGCTCAAGGCTGTAGAGAGTTTACCGAAAGAGTTCACTTCTCCTAGCCCATCACTCGGGGTTCCTCCAGTGCGTATCAGCCGAGATTTAACGAAAGCATGGAACGTTCCGAAGAAATCATTGACTTCGCTTTCTTGAACTTCGCACCGGTACCCGTAGGCGTCGTAGGCTGTGAGGCCATAGATGAATCGCTGGAGGTTTGGAAGCGGAATCTCGTTACTGCAGCGTCCCACTTCCATATCTGAGTCGGGTGCAACATCTTGTGACAATTGAACTGCATCTTCATTGTCGATAACCTGGTCCTTCACTGCCAGGCACCTAAACATCATCTGTAGATCGTCCAATGTCATTCCTTTAAGCCTCTCGCGCGCCCTATGGTTAATCCGAAGCTCTTCCAAGCGCGAAAGTGGCTTAATGATCTCCATTATTGGTTGAGGTGGAATGTTGTGCAATATAAGGGCTCGTAGGGAAGAGAAGTATGTGGAGTGAGTGAGAACGGAGGAGAATGCCGCTTGGAAGAACTCGATCTCTGACTGCACTCCCACAGATTCAATCGCCAGGGATTCTAGATGGGGACAATGGATGACTGGGAGCAGGTGGATTAGTACGTCCAAGGTGGATCTGATGGAGAGGTCGGTTAACGAGTCGAGCTTCGCGGGGATATTGATTGCTTCGATCGAGCGACCTTTCAAGTCTGAAAGGGCGAATAGAATGTCTGTCTCTTGACGAGAATCCACATCTCGATTATTGATGGTTAGCCGTTTGACGATAGGCATCGCGTTGAGATAGTCATATATGATTGGAAGCTGAGCCGGTGCTGAGACGGTGAAGTCGGTGATTTGGCCAATGGAAGGGTGGTCTACGCCGAATACCATCCTGTTCCGTACCGCGTTCCCCGAAAGATGCAGATGGGAGAGCTTGGGGAGCAATAAAGAATGAGGGAGTGGAGCCGCCCGGTACTCTTCGTCATTTGTAATTTTCAGGCGTTCTAAAGCCGGTAAGGACTGTGGGTAGGGGTTTTTGGAAGAGGACCATCCACTGTCTCTATTGGAGATTTCCAACTCCTTCCATCTGGAGGACGAATCACGGAGAAGTTCAGTGCATGATAGCTTGCATGAAATCGCATGTAGCGCTCTCCAATCATTGAGCTCCACCGAGAGAGGAAGGGTCCTCGAGTAGCGTAGGTAGTTAATAAGGTCTTGTCGCATGGGAATCCATACTTCCTTAGAACATCGGAAGAGTCCAAAGTCGCATTCCAGGTTTGTCCACAGATGGGGAGACCCGTATACAACGTGATGCCACTTGCGACAAACCAGAGCCAGCGATACTCGTCGGTAATCAGACCACCCTATGTCTTCTTGGTCGTAGATATGAGATAACATTGATGTCGGGACAAACGAGAATATCCTCTGCAGCATTTCGTTTGGTAAGGATCGAATAGGGGCCAACACGCTGGTGTAAAGGTTAATGACCTCCTCTCCCTTCTGGGAAACTTCTTCGAGGCGGGCAAGGAGGTTCTTGAGGTCCGCGATGTAGGCATTGTTGGACCTGACAACAGATTGGAGATGGGTGATTTTCTCTTGACATTGCGTGCGTTCCTGTTCCGTGGGGTGATGAGAGGACGCGAATATGTCATCTAGAGGACTCGCGCAGAGTCCAGGTCCTCCCAAGCCCGAAACCACATCCTCAAATGTCGGTAGGATTGGCGTTGTACGTGTGTCCCGTTCCCTGGGAGATATGTATTTATCTGCAAGACAGCTTCGTGTAGTCGAAGAATACGTACTTCATAGAGAAGGTCCGCTGATCCTGATTGCTCAGCGAATTCGATGTAATCATGATAGGCTCTGGAGGTATTCAATCTTCGATTGAGTTCAACTGCGTTGCACAACTCACGTAGTCCTTGCGCGCGGCTTGTATGAACGGTGGGACTTTGAGGTGCTAGGAGAACAATGGGTGACAATGGAGGCGCGTTTGTAAGCCGGACCGAACGTTGGGTAGATGAGGTCGACACTGGGGCGAGGCAACGAGGAAGTTGTTGATTTAAAGAACTAAAGAGTACAAGGACAAGATGCAAAGTCTAGCTCCAATCGCGGGCGCACGGTATAAAAACGTGGGCGTGTCAGCCCACAGGCTTCCCACTGTCCTTCGTTTCGCTTTGTCATGACACAGGCTTCCAAGTTTCCGCTTGCGATCCCAGTGGAAGGCTTCACATTGGAAACACCATACGCAAGAAAGAAGCAATTTCACCTCCGGTTCTAACTTATCTTCGCTGAAACTACGCGGGCCCGCTCCCGACGGATTCTTTTGCCTCTCCTTACGAAGTCTCTGCCTTTTACACGATCACCACAGAACCCCGAAGCGGGAACTACTATGACAATTCCGGTGTATATCAGTCCGGAGATTTAGGAGCTGGGAAAGAGATGGGTAGGATGTGATGCGGAGACCCACTGAGGAAAACCTGAGGATCAAATTGCGAACTTGGAGTCTTACTTTACGCCTACTAACGGAATAATGATACGGTGAGATGGTTAGATGTATTGATCTCCTTATCTTTCTTGCTGATGCCTGGGACTGTAACCACAGTCCTGACGATGCTATAGTATTGATCTATACTGGCGGAATTTTCAGACTTCCCAGAAGAGGTGTTTCGGGTCAAATATGTACCATTAATGGGACGAGAAAGATAATGTCGATAGTCGACAAATAGTTCAAGTTTACAGTTGTGAAGTAGATATGCGGAAGTCTGACCTATCAGACCGCTTTGCCGTCTCTCGAAGATAATCAATAAAAGGTGAACTAAACTGTTCAGTGTGCTCGAAATGAAGGTTGAGCCTAGCGACCTTTAGCAAGCTGTGCTGGTCAGTCTGAGCGACCTGTGGTGGTGTATCGGCCACTTTGAAAGGATTAGTATGGTCCTCGTTTCCGACCTTGAATGTTAGTCGAGACTCTATCATATCGCGAGCTGCAGCAAGGAGCTTTTTGACACGGCCTTGTGAGACGTAGTCGCATCGGAAGCATATCCCGAAAGCGAAGTGGGTGAGATGGGGCAAGAGATTCTTAGGATTGGTCTCGGAAGAGTCTACCGCCCCAGACATCCATCGGAGATTCGCCAGGATTGTCTCGCCTTCGGCGATGTTGTCATTGCTGTTTTCCATGACATATGTGAAGGTGAGGTCTTCGATAAGAGGTAGCACTTTGAGCATGGCTGGGACAGTCCGCGAAGGGAGATACGATATGGCTAATTTCCGAAGAGATTCAGCACATATTCCTCGATGGATGAAGGACAAGATAGTGGTATGGAAGAACTCCAGAGTCGCTTTGTCATACTCCGGAGAGAGAGGTTGCTCAGTATCGGTATTTGGATCCTCCAGTTCAAACTGCTGGTAGCGTGTGTCGGCATGGTGGGTAATTGGGAAGGAGAGATCCAGATGGCGAAGTGGGAAGCATTCGATTAACCGTAGAAGGTGAGCCACGGCGGCTGGAGCAGAGAAGAGGCTCATTTCTTCTAATGCATCCAATTCGGCTTCGACGGTCATCTCTTGGATTCCTTGGCCCCGAGCGTCAAAAGCGTCAAAAGAGAGCGTTTCGGCTGCTTCATTGCTGCCGTTTTCACTCCCTTTAGGCTTCATCATGATGAAGGAAACAAGACGTGGCATCGCTTTGAGGTAATCGTGGACAAAGGGAAGCTCGGCTGGAGTAGTGACTGTGAAATGTGTGATTTGAGAGATCGATGGGTGACGGAAGTGAATCACACTTTGACCCGAAAAAGCTGATTTATGAAAGTGAAGATGAGAGAGGTGAGGCCATGAGATGGAGTTTTCGAATTTCGCGAAAGATGGCGATGCTGGCTGCTCTGCTCCCTCACGCGCGGATATCGTCAGGCGTTCAAGCATTGGGAACCTAGCGGGAAGCAAGCTCTGGTGCTTGAGTGACCATATATCACCGTTGCAAATTGTGAGCGTCTTCCATCTGCTTGAAGAGCGAAGAATGGCAACATGGGAAGTCGGCGCACCCCACATAAGGGTGTTGGTTGGATTCATCGACCAGCCGCGGAGGGTTACAGAGAGAGGGAGATTGTCAGAGCAAGTAATATGTTGAAGAAGATCTTGTCGCATAGAGGCATTGATTTGATGAGACAACCTTCCTTGAGTATGGGAACGCGAGTCGTAGTCAATGACAGTCCAGAGAGTCGGAGTCCCATAGATGACATGGCGCCACTTGCGACAAACCGAAGCCAGAACCGATTTTCGCATAGCTCTCCGGTTCCAATCGAGCTCTTCTGGGTATACAGATGTCCCGTGAGACAAAAGAGCAACCGATATAGGCTCTGGATAATACGAGAATATCTTTGCCAACACCTCCTTGGGACAGTCTCGAATCGGAGAGAGAAGGCTGGTGTAAACTTTGGCCGCTTTGTGTACATGACTTCTGAGGTCTTGAAACTGACGCAGAAGGTTGTGTACATGGGAGAGCTGTTCATCGAGGGTGTCGACAAGAGGATCTGGCTGGCTGAGTTTCTGCCTTGCTGTGGCCCATTCTTCCTCAGTGGGACTATAATACGAGGACATGAATTCAACCAGTGGGGATCGAATATCCTCGACCCCAATCCCGTGTAGCGTGAACAATTCGGACCGGGTCTGCAGTGACAGTATTGTGAGTGCATCCGGGTCACTGGTTGGCAACATTATTTCAATAACCAATACTCGCAGAGTACTGCAGAAAGCACACCTTGGGTCGTAAAAGCGCACTGGGGGGTATGCCGGGCTCGAAGAGACTTTGCGTAGACATGATAATCTTCTTAGCCTATGCACACGGGAGAAGAGGTGTAAGGAGATTTGGTTGGAGTGGAAAGCAGCTAAGTCGCCACGACCCACTTAGACGACTCATAAGGAAGCGGCTGAAACTCCGAAAGGGGTTGTAAAGCATAATCGGCTGTAATGTGATGAAGCCCAGGTTTGACAGTGTTATGTTACTTAACGAGGACAGGAGGAATATTCATGGCAACCGCTCTCGGTGTCTAGACGACGGAACCAGCAGAGCGTATGTAACTTGTGAGGCAAATTTCCGTCATGTCATATTTAGTCCGTGCATGAGTTGCTGTGTGGTATACCTCCTTCTGATATGTAGACCAGCCAAAATACGTCTCTCCAAGTTCAGGGCCCAAGCAGCCCACTTCTCCACTGCTTAGGGCTCAGACACTGTGTGAACAATTGGTGTCGTTTGGCGACTGGTGTCAGGAGGAAGTCAGGGATGGATGGTCCATGGGTGCACGAGATTGTACCAGTCGACTAGCTACCCGAGTTCATGGAAAAAGTATCCGCCGACGTTATTGGGCCCGTAATTCCCCGGGGAGAAGCAGCAAAGGAGTAGGAGGCGAGAGTTGAATTGGAGTTGAACGAATTCAGGGTCGCTCGTTCCCGATGCGGAATCGGGCCGACATTGCCATTTTTAGTCATTGATCCGGTGCTGAATTTTGCTGCTGAAAGAGTCGGCACAATTTATGAGTGATGCACACTGGTTCCCTCTGACCAGTACTCTCTTGTGCTCTCATTATCGAGCGATATATTTACCAAGCCCCTCCAACTGATCCTCAGCACATTCGGGCGGAGTAGTAGGAGCTCGGTTGCAAATCTAGGCTTACGTATTATCTAATATTGTTATGTAATAACTATCATATCGTTTTGGTTTGTTCACCACGAGCTTATCCTTGTCCCGTAGCTTACGCCACGAGGGGTGGGTGCTCGCTAGCGCTCGCGCTCGTACGCGGGTTGGAGGAATTCGATGGAGAGGGGGAATACCGAATGGGAGCAGCCATGAGGTTACCTAATAATTACTTAAGCAGGAAATCGTTGTCTTTCGTGGAGAGGGACTTCCAGATCTGGCAGCCATCTTCATCGTCTTCGACGCACTGCTGACTGTCAAAGACGATGATAATGATGTGATATATTATGAGGAGTCCCGGATTTACCTGTACTTACCCCGTGTGTCTAGTCATATCCTCAAGAACTGTTCTTTCAAACGAATTGGTGCTATCCTGTGAGACGTAGGTGGTCACCGGGCTGGAGAGGCATGGATTCGATTGAGAATTGGAGAGGCTGCGTCTACTAACCATGTAAACAGTGATCACATTAAACGACCAATAGTGATCGCTCGGATTTGTCTTGATTCGCCTCATATTGATTGGCTTTTTTGATGATAATTCAGTTGCTAATTATATACGTCAAATCGTTTACCTGTGAATAGCGAAGCGTATAGATATCTATTGCCCTGTAGCCAGGGCCTAGTGTATAATAGCTACGCACATATGTCAGAAACCAAGCACAGAAACCCGACCACGTTGTGGATTGTTTATCCGGTTTGTTTTGGTCAGCTCTTGGGGGCGTGGGATTCACTGCACTTGAACCAACAATTCCGGCTCACCCTCATTTTTGCTGTCCAAACGCCCACATCTCCCACATAAATCTGCATAGAGTCTTTCCAGGTCTTTATACACTTGCTAGCCTCGCGCACTCGCTATCCCTTTGTGAGTATCGCGTCGTAATCACGGTTGCCACTGCCCATTGTCGAGTCATTGTTCAACAGCGCCAAAGGCCACTCTCTAGGTGTTCACGGCTATATCCACAAGCCAGTGACTCTTTTTGTTTCTAAATAACCTTGCGGCCTCGTTAAGTAGTTTCCCTTTGGTGAGTGGCACGTCTAAGTATCGATCCCCGTGAGAGCGCTCGCTGAACCCTATCCAACAGACGATCGACGTCCTCAAGATTCTCAAAAACTGCACCATGTTGCCCTGCCGCGCCTATACCGCATACGTTCTTCTTAACAAGCGTGCACACATCAACGCTCTTCCACTGGAACTGCAAACCATGATTTTTGAGTCGGTGCTGCCGTCCGAGATGGACAGAACGGGAAGATTGCAGTTCAAAATGCTTCGCTCCGTATGCTGGCAGTGGCGCGGCATATGCGACTTCACTCCCCGGTTCTGGAGGTCATTATCTATCGACATCATGGAGGACAACGATGATTTCAACGAGACTCCCCTCACCACCTATTCGGGTGTCATCAAAAAATGGTTTGATAAAGCCGGACCGCGACAGACCCTATCACTGTGTTTAATAGATGAGTGCTGGCTTATAAATGGGGACGACTTGAACGAAATCATTGATTTCGTTAAGTGCGTACAAAGCCGCTGGGAGTCTCTTTCTCTCCTCATAGATCCCGAGGCCTTCTGGGCCATCTTCGCGTGTTCTCCAAGCAATTGGAGTAGCCTTAAAGTTCTGCACCTCGATGGTGACCTTTTTGCTAGTGACGACGCCCCAGAGGTTCGGGACGACGATCATCCTCTCACCCAGCTTCCTGTGCTGAGGTCAGTCTCCTTGACCGAGGGAGACGGATTCTGGGAGGGCGTCCCGCAGATTCGGTCTCCCACCACTTCCGACTTCAGCCTAGTCACTCAAGGCCTGGAGTCCAGCCATATGGATCTCCTCCGCGAGTGGGGAGCCAGTCTTACGAGCCTCACTCTCAAGATGATACTTGAACATGACTTGCAGGACGTCTGGGACAGTTTCGCCGTCGTCACCCTACCCGGGTTGCGGTCCCTATCCATGACTCTTCATGACACCGTTGGGGACCTCTCCATCTTGCGAAAGGTCCGGTGCCCATCCCTCCGCAATTTTTCCCTCATTCTAGACCCAACGACATCGTTGCCGGCAGCCTCAACATCGGATCCGAGTGCGCGAGAGCATAAGATCGAGTCCTTCCAGGGTTTTATTTCCAACTGCAACAAACAGGAGCTACGCTCCGTAACCTTGCGTGGGGCAGGCAACCATAGCCTCGTGTGCGAATTCAGCTCTGTTGTACCCAAGACCGACCATCTCAAGCTGGACCTCTGCCTCGACGCGTAGACTTCCAATAGCTAACCTCCAAGCTCGAGCTCCAAGGGCCATACCTCGGTATGTAGCGACTTGATTTGTACATTGATCTCAATCGTCATGATCTACACAGCACAATCGTTTGATAGAACTGTTTCAGACCCCTCTGGGCAAGAGTACTATTACTACTATAAGGTTTTTATATGCTATCCACTTTGTTTGTATTCCATGACTTTTCTGCCCTTTGCTTAACAGCGACCGTGACATACTACTCGCATAACATTAAAATTTCGTACTGGGAAAACCAATAAAATATCTTTGTTTGGCTCTGATGTTGCATATGTAACGATTATAAGACTAAACTTCCAGTGATCTATGAATACGGGAACATTGGAAGGTCAACGTTTCAACGCCAGGTTGGGGTTGTTTGTTCATGCTTGTTCCGAGGGCCTACACCCTCCGAATTCGGAGTCCCTATGTTCCATTCGATGATATCAATGTGATACTCTCTGGATCTTTGTGAAACACCCGACTCCAAACAGAATGGTCGTCGGACAACGCGTTTCTTTCTGCATCTAACCTTTTACTACTGCTATCTGGCTCGAAATTCCGAGAACCCCGACGACCCGCATGCGATGTGAGTATCTAGTTAAGCTGTTAGCAACGAACAGACCAATATATAGGTCTTAAGATGCAATTTCAAAGAACTGCGAAGGGACAGGCGAAGAGTATGAAGTATTTATCTGCAGTCAGGTTATCTGGTGAGTGATGGTACTACTGATTTCCTGTGATTGGCCAATTCACTCAAACTATAGGAGCTGCGCCTCGCCTCTACCCAGACCCATCCGCTGGACCCGTCTCCATTGAAAGTCGTGGAACCACAAAATCTGGGGACGCCTCCCGATACGGTTACAACACCAAAGAATATGAGAGCGTCGACGGTCAGTAGTTCATCCGATGATTCCTTCTGAATCTGAGTGCCGCCCCAAACCGAGGAGACCTGTTCATACCATTTACCCATTCCTCCGCTACAACCTCATCTATCACCATAAACATCGCGAGTGCTAATACTGATACATAGAACACGTAGGGTCGGAAGGCGCGACGCCGTATTCCCTGCCTGGTACCAACGGACCGAATCCCCGTTATGGCAACAAAGCGAACCCACCTATTAAGGACGGTTCAGAGGGCTTGTCCCCACCTAGCTCAGCCGACCAAGGGCCAGACGGAACAGAAAAGTGGGGTAGACACCCTGAGCCCGCCAAACCGTAGTTCAAATGGTACCATCTAGGCTCAAGGATGCACACTCGATGCAAAAGCATACGAGCGTTCACCGAGCTGTAGCTTGTCTTTGCTAATAAATATTGCGACAAGCAGACCGATTCTGAATGTAGACGAGTGAGTAGTTACATAACGACAATCGTCATATAAAAGAAATGATCGAAATAGTACGACGCACCGTATGTCAATGCATCCGTCTCGTATTCCTCTTCCCCAAATTCCTGACTAAAGAGACTCACGGACCAGTCCCGACACATTATGCAGCGTCTATATAACCTCTTCACCGCACAATTGATCACGGGACATCTTCATGTCGCGCTCAGCGATCCAACCCTATCTTTGCCGGGATTATTCGGCCAGCCGTCCTCGCATCCTTCAAAAGATGCGAACACAGCCTCGACAAGTGGACTATATCGTACTTGAACTCTTCCCAATCCACCTTAGGATTGAGGCTGGACAAACAAGTCTGAGAGATTGCCACTACAACTTGCCGACGAATAGCAAAGGGACCCTGTATCCTTTCGGCAAGAACGTCACAGTTTGCTCAACGCCACCAGTAATCATGAAGAACGGATTGCTACCCCGCGTCTCACCACCCTTCCGAGGGGCATTGGAGAAGTTTTGGCAGAGGTAGAGTATCATAAGCTGTTGCGACCAAGTTTCCCGACGAACATATGCAAGGTCGTCGGGGTCACGGTGGCGTCCACGAACCCTGGGTGTTTGAGCTGGCGCTAATCTCCATAGGCTGCCTTCTTTAGTTTTAGCATGCGATACGATATTTCAATCAGATTCCGATGCTCACGCTGATGGTAGACGTTGTGAGGGGGTGATAGCTTCAGGCTGAGTTAACCGGGCTTTATCCCTTTCAGGAACAATTGGACTATAGAGATTTGAAGCCCACATGGTGTACATATTGATGCGTATCGACGACTCTGGTACCTGGAGACCACATAAATTGGCGACAGCGGCCTGATCTCCTAAGATCAATGCTTACACGCGCATGTGATGGGGAGCGATGCAGAGAAGAGGGCAAACCCGGTGATACATATGCCGTCGACAACCTAAGACGGGATTCGGGGAGAACCCCATTTCCAAACAGAAGCTCCAAGCATAGTCAGACCCGTTTTCGAGTGGCGTAAAAGCGCGGAGGTACATATCGTGAGGACCTGTGAAAATTCGAACACGACTCAAAATGAAAATGAATCCATTTTGGTCCAAGGTAATACACGAGGCGTGCCTCGTTGCATGTTATTTTCTCACATACGAGAGAAGCAAGCGTCGACTTGACGGTCACGCAGCCGCTTACCTTACCTTATAAAAATTATTGAGGCCGTGTTTACGCATCCTCTCATCATTTTCTAAATTTGAGCTGGGGATCCGTTGACCATTTCCCATTGCTTAACCTTGACTGTAACTTGACTTCATCTTAAGCCAATGGAACCATTATTAATCCTTTACCTCAGGATCGTGGTAGGGGATAGTCTGGGCCTCAGTCGTGTATAGTACTTCTGAGCCAGCTCTGGCCATATAGTAACGACTCATTGGCATCACTAGTGGGGTAGGAATAACCCTGCATCCCTACGTTAGGGATATATTATGCATGGTGAATTCAAAGAAACTAAGTCGATGGACCATTGTCGTCTATCGGGGTTTCATAGGACTTCTCGTGCGACGGCTGAAGTCTCAAATAGCTTCCGTCATCGATTTCCCCCCGTGGTATGAATTAGACGGTCGTAGGTTCGATCTCGAAGAAGCTCTGTGATTTACTGTCATCCGAGAGCTTGAGCTTGAGCCTGAGCTTGTATACATGTACACTAGGATCCCTTTAATTACTCGGGATCACGCCAGTGAAGTCTTTAGCCTCGGCTGTGACAGGCATGGGTTGAGGGTTACTTAGTAGCTCAGATTGGAGTACTGAAAGAGAAACCAAGGAAATCGAGTCCCTCGCGAAGGCATCCGGAGACGGATGGCGTACACACGCTTCGCTTTCTATGATAGGCCGCCCGGTGGTTAGAAAGTTCCCCAAAATACAATGATCTGTGGGTCTGCTATGACTGTCCGCTTCCTCATGTCGTCCTCCCCCCTCGTCGCTGCAAGGTGTAGGTTTGAGTTTCCCAGACCAATCCACCCAACCCCTACGTTGGGAGACCAATCCAAGTAACGGATCGTCTTGCAGAGTTGTTGCGGTTACGAGAGATCCACTGGCAAATAGACCGATATGATACTAATTGCAGACTCCAGAGCTCAATATTCTACCCCCACATGCCGAACGAAGACTCGAAAGAACCCTTGCAATGCCAGTCTTATTCCAAATCTACTCGCAATCACCATGGACTTTATTCCGCATGGCAAGCGGCGGAATCCTTCAACCTTCCCAGATTCATCATAGGGACTTAAGAAGGGTCTTACGGAGAGCAACATCATGCTCTTCGGGTACCAGTTGCGCTTTCAAATTTCCTGTTTCGTTTCGAGCTGTCAGTTGTCAGCCATTCAATGTTTGGCACGGAGGCTCCAGCCAATTGATGACAAGCAACAGCAAAGCGCCTTGCGCTTCCCAACCGGCTGGCCGCAATGACGAAGCAACCTCTTTCATTTTCTCCTGGACTTCGGAGTGCTTCCACTTCTTACGTCCAATTGTTCTCTCTGGATTCTTGATGCAGACCGTTTAGAATTATCTCAGTATACGCTTATAACAGTACTAAACCCTCTGGTGGCAGCCTGCTAGTCTCAATCGGGGACATCACGAATCCTTTGTTGATCCAGGACTAGGATTCACATCTGGGTTCGACGTCTTTCGGACAGGCTGGCGCTCAAGGGGGACGCTTGGTGAGAGAATGTCTAAGGCGGCTTGCACTATCTCCGACGAATCGAATCCGCATCGAGAGCCCTACCTCAATCGCGTACTGATCATGCTGCATACGTTGGATCTTTGGTGTTGCCCCCGCAGGTCACAAGCTCCATCACCTGCATCATAATCCTCTGGGACCCACTTCCGATACTCTTTGTTGGAATCTGATGTTGCATATGCGGTATCCGACGGGAATGAACTATGCGCGACGTTGAAAGTTCTGGCTATAGTATCTGTGGGAGCCTTTTGTGGGTATATATATTGACAAATAGTCAATATGTTTCAAGGAGGTTGGGAGGTGAACAACGCCTTTCTCATCAGAATTCCCTCAGTCTTGTAGGTGCCTCTCGGTATTCCTTGGTGGGTACTATATGGAGCCGAATAACACAAACAGGATAGTATCCTCCAGACCTCGAGTCGTCTCTCAATTGCTTCCAACAAGTGCATTTCTCTGTTGCGACTGGCGGAAGTCTCTAGGCTCCAGCTCTGATTAACTCCGCTCGTTCGCCAAACGTATCTACTTTGTGTGTGGGCACATGAGGAAATCCATGATCATAGGTTGATCTCGTTGTCATCTTTGTAAAGGAGTTTGTATTTGCATGGACACAGAATAAAGCAAAGGTCATCATCACCAACACGAGGCTCACAAACTCCATTCTGGGATGCCAGCGTCTAAGAGATAGTCACCTTTTCATTCGGATTTCCTCATTTATACACCGTACTTCTCTCCATCAGCCACCATCTGGCACATAGCCTGATGCTTGGAAATTAAATTTGAAGAGCGTTTCACCTCCCGAATAAGGTTCTTGGACGGTTTCCATGAGGTTAATCGGTCCATGTCAGATGAAATCTATTGAGGTGACAGGTTCTTGTACTCCACGTACGAGTCATCGGACACGGTGAAGGAGGTCGGAAAGCGACATCCAAATCCGCGTCAAGAGAGCGACAATTCCCTTACATTTCTAGACAGAGAATTAATTGTTGGATCTCCGCCGGATGCCCTGTGATAGCGCCTCTAATCCCGACGTGGAGAAAAGAAGTTATGGTCAGGTCTATTTCTGAGCTGTTGGCTTGAAAGGAGTCATACACTTTAAATTCCAACTCCATGGGAGAAGGGAACGACAGCGGAGATCCTGTCTGTAGCCATCCTGGGGCTAACTTACACACACCTGTCCTCCGCCTTGGTAGTATAGGTTTCCCACTTGTCGCTCGCGCCGCCGCCTGTCGATGTCCACGCTGGCAGTGCAAAATTTGAAGGACATATAGGGTAGCGCAGATAATTGAGGCACCGTCTTTTAGACCTTGCAAGAAAAGTGAAGATCATCGAAGTGTCCGGAAAGGAGCCATCCTATCATGCCATTTCATACCAAAAGTTTCTCTACCTGGGCATTCTTACAACGCTTTGTGGTTAGATCATAGGAAGAAATTGCGTTCTTGTACCTGACAACGACCATCTGGGCTTAAGTCATAAATCTATGACGAATGAAATTATGGGAGGCTCAGATGACTCCTCGCGTCTCAGGCATCCCGGAGTGAATCATACCCGTTACAATTTGTCCGTCCCCTATTTCTTGCCCTTCTTCTGTAGGGTCCCGTGTAGAAGACTTTCCCCCGTCAATGGTTTGTGGACTAATCGTACTTAACCTGTCGTTCTATGGTAGCTATCATGATTCTGTTCGGGGGGAGTGGGCATCGTACCCTGATCTGATATCGCGAATATTGAATTATTGGCTGCGCGATCACATCAAATAATTTGTTCAACTTCCTCGAACTAAGCCTCCCCGGGCAAATTCGCCAATGACTTTTTATGGCATAATATCGGTGTCGAGGCCGAGCGGGAAGACAGGTGTGCCGTAATTATCCGAAAAGAATATTCCCGTACGACATTCTGTCCTGCAACCCTCGCTAGTAAGGACCGAGAGGACCTCAGACGTAGTTCTTTGTTCCCTTTTATCGCAGGCTTTTGTATGGTATACCTACGTGGGCGTTTGCCAGAAGATACAGTACCAGGAACTTTGAGGCGCAGGATTAGCACTTTCGCGAACGCCGCCGTGCGGGGTTTACGGCAACCCTGTCCACGGGATCGCTCTTGATGAGAATCCGTACTTCTTGGAGGTAGCGTACTCACGGAATATCATCATCGAATAGGCCACGGTTGTCAAAGAAGTTCTACGGACAAGATCTTCTAACAGGATTGTAGTCCAGAGCTCATCCAGATTCAAGACCACTGTGATGTCGTCGGATAGTCTCTTACGCGTGTGCAACTCATCGATAGCCAATATTGCAGTTCATCAATAGTATCGGATGGAGCGGTAGTCACGGGAGAGCTAGGTGGAGTATCAGATTATTCTTGGGCTCTCATGCTGGCCGAATGGTACGTTGCTCTCGCCCGTCTATCGTTTCAATAGCAATGTCGGTTGATTTCTGCGATAAGATCAATAACCTCTCGCTTGTAGCCATTACAGTAGAAGAATAAGAATATAAACCAGCGCAACGCATGGCGCTCTCCACTATCCTTGTACCTTGTACTCTGCGTATGCAATAATGGGCCATTCGTTCCGACCGACTGAGCTTAGATCAATGCGTCATCGGGCAGCCGGATGCACTTAGATAACAGATGGGGACGGATTCATGATGCAGATAATCTATACGGTAGTGTTGCCGTACACGGAGCGTCCGGCGTTAGTGAGAACCGTACATGGTCGAATTCTTGACCACATGTGCACTGATCAAGAGGTCAGAAACTTATTCCATAGAATATCAATTTGTCCCCCATAATTCTGGGCAAAAGCAACTCGTCAGGCCCCGTAGGCCTTGTTTGACGAGGAATGTTTGCAACTTCAACAGTGATCACCTCCGGATGAAGCCATCACTGAGGCTCTTGATGTACCCTGATGTACTGTGGGATTCGGAGGATTTGATTCGGATAGGTGGCGGCATATCATTTTGGGGTGTTCGGTCGGACAACACGCACCTTTTTGGTTAGGGTTGAACATGGTTCAGAGACTCGTGTAGGATAGCGTGTTACCCATGTACCGATGTGGAGTAATAGAAACGCCAGGTTCTTCTGCCTCGTGTACAGAGCGTTATGGTTGCAGGTCAAGTCTCGACGGGATGAGTGTCGGGAGGACGGGCTTTCCAGTTAAGGTTCAAGGCGCTCAATGCCGCCTATTCGGTAAAGGTTTTGATTCCGGATTATACCCCTTGACGCCGCCGCCCTCGATGACGGGACGGACTCGACATCGGCGCTGGCAATCATTCTGTTCGTTTGGGCGGAAGCAACGGAACCACACGATAGCTTTGAGAACTTACACGTACACTTTGTACGACGTATAATGGGCTCGTCTCAAGCTCGTCTGGGAACGATATGCGCCGGTGTGTGAAGCTCAATCAGAGAGAGGTAGCCCTTCTATTCTCACTTGCCCATTTGGGCATCCCGAGTGAGATCTCCTCCCGATGAGGACTTATGACATGCGGCCGTATTAATTCTCGATGTCTTCCTTATTCGAAGTAAGCAAGGAATCTCGTGCTTATAGCTGGGATATATTGATACCAGCTCTTTGGTCCCTCTTTCCGCCCCCCGTAAACGCCCACATTTTCCTGCGATCCCCCGTTCTTAAGCGCTGCCCTTACGACTCCCTCCCATATATCTATTCTAGTATGCCTGCAGATAGGACCAAGAGCCAGTGGAAAGTGACCGAGTCGTCGTTGACCTGTGAGTACCGCTCGGAGTTCCCCACGATCGACATTTAGCTTAATCTGTCCGCCCTACTTGGCACAGGCAATCAGCTGGTATGGACAGCGCCGGTCGCAGCTTCCCCAGTATACGAGTCTGCAGCGTTTATTACAGAGGTTGACTTCGACGACGGACCTCCGCCTCTTGTCGACGCTCCCCCATTCCCTCCCCCAGGTGAATTCATTCTTTTCCCACCCTCTGAAGAGAAGGCACCTTCTCGCAAGGCTCCCCACTCTAAGAAGAAGCCCGAGAACCATATCCCTCGGCCTCCCAACGCCTTCATCCTCTTCCGATCTTCCTTCATCAAGAGCCAGCATGTCTCGACCTCCGTCGAGACGAACCATTCGACACTCTCGAAAATCATTGGCATGACTTGGAAGAATATGTCCGAGTCGGAACGCCAGGTCTGGCATGCTAAGGCGAAGGTCGAGCAGGAGGAGCATCGTCGTCGGTTCCCCAAGTATGCGTTTAGACCACAACAGACGAAGAGTAAGGGTGGGACGGGGGAGAAACGGAAGGTGCGCGAGGTGGAACCCAAGGATCTAACACGTTGTCAGAAGATAGCGGAACTACTGGTGCAGGGGAAGAAGGGCGAAGAACTCAAGGCAGAAATTGCGGAGTTCGATAAGCACCACGTCCCTCAGATAGTTACGCGGTTCGAGGCGCCTATCACCGAGAGTACCTTCCAGCGCTCATCATCCGCGCCTATTCCCGACACTGAGCTCACCATCGAGAACCAGAGCTTCTTCCCCAGGTCACCTATCATAACCCCTCGCAAGCTACGGTCGAAGAGTGCGCAACCTGCGAGCCCAACTAAGCCGCAAGTTGAGCAGATACAGACACAGCCTGCACCATTGAAGCAGGAATCGAGCTTCGTAAGTCTAGCCCTTGTATTCCTCCTTCCTCCCGTGCTTACGTTTATTAAGGACTTCTCCTCGTTCTCGTTCGACAACTCTACACCGTCTACGCCCGTCTCACCCTTCCCCTGCGACCCACTCGGTGATCAGAGTACTTTCCCACCAGAGTCCCAGTTCCCTTCCCCGCTATCAATTGACACCTCGTTCATGCCAATGGGTGACTGGAGCCAATGCTCTTCTCCAGTCACGCCAGACGCCTCTCTCGACTTCCTCACGACGCCTATTGGCTCCCCCTCGTACTCTGCCGTCGATCCGTTTAGTCAGGAACTTGAGAAAACCTTCAACGACCTCACCCAGAGCTTCCCTGTCTACCAACAACAGCCTCTCGGCTCCCTCTGCACTGACGGGTACCTCGGTGTCGGTGGCGACGATTTCGCCCATTTCGTCAATCCGGCTGCCCATCTCGGCCAACTCGATATGGACTTCTCGTTCATGTCTGTAGTTCCTCAGTATGCCTTCTGAGGATCATGTATCCCACCTTCCATCTGACGATACTCTGCGCTATCTATTGCATCTTCCTCACTCAGCCATTCACTCGTTGGCATTCATTCCCTTTTTCCAGCTATCTCTCGTATTCCTTAGGACTCAACTGTTGTAGAATGTGCGTCCATCACTGCAGGATTTGCACGGTGTTGTACCATCCCATCCACTCCTTTCTTGTTTATCTTTCATCTTATTCGGCTCGGATCTCCATCGACTAAGCACAGGCCCTTGACTGCCGTGCTTCCCTTCACTTGTTACGGCGGGTGAACGTCGTTTCTTGATTAAGATTATCTGTACTTTGGATTCTTGGTCCATCTGTATGTGTGTACACTAGTCTGTGTGGCGAAAGCGGATCTGGATTCTGGAGTTTTGGCGTCGTTCTTCTAACTTCGACTCGCACCGCGGCCACCTTGGCTTTAACCATTCTTCATATGAAGCTTAACTCTCGATCCCCCACCCTCCTTGTTGTTTTACGTATGGTCTGTATGTACCCATGACACGTTTATGACTCCCCGTTCTGCCCTCGCTTTCCTTGCATCATTTTCTTCCTCTCTTCTTTGCTGTTTTTCTCTTTTATAGACTCTGCTAGCGTAGACCTACACCGCAGACTGTGTGGCTCGCTTCAGCTTACTTCTCAACCCAGAGTTGGTGCCGGTCGTGGATAACGTGGACAAATTCTGCTTATACTATACTAGTACTATACATGCAGAGTCCGTCGTTCGACCTGTCTAGCCCAAAATTTCAAACCGAAGTGTTGTATTTATCTCCAGGGTATTAGTTCAATTGTTGTATGTACTTGTATCGAGTCACAGTTCAAAAGGGACGAAATCAGATATCTTGTTCGACTTCCTCTCCTTCATGAATGTTGCCTAGTAAATGGGCAATAATTGTTAAAGACCAGCACCATACGGTTCAGGGTCCTTGAAGCGTGATACCACGTTAATGACTCGCTCGTTCTGTGGTGTTACACATTACCAAGTTTCAAGATGACACTCCACTGCTCAGGCCTGAGAGAATGACGTTGAGAGCCCCATAAGTAATCCCCAAAGAATCTTATAACACCGTCGAGCTCATCTTCCACAGAACTCTTCTAGATAGTAGAGCCTCAAAGAGTCTTCAGGGACATTAAAAATATACCCTTGCATTGAAGCTGATCATGCCATCCGTTACATACCACATCACCGGTCGTCCGACATCCAACTGTCAATCGTATGTCATTTGCAGAAAAAATTGTGTAAAATAAAATTGTCGGTGACATATACTATGTCGAACCTAACGACAAAAGGTGAGCCAAGTGACCGTTGACCCGACAATCCGGTCTCCCGAAAATGCGCGGAAATTCCCAAGGATCGTCATTGCACCCCTCAAAATGGCAAAACGGGACCCTGCGTCGGCGGACCATGGTAAATGTAATTTTTTAAATCTTTCCCTCTTCCCATCGGCCACACCGAAGGCTAGTCGGTCGGGTCATACGGTCACTTATGTGGGTACATATGTCGGGATGTCGGGTTTCAGTCTTCCTTAGCCTTCGGAGACTTGATATGTACATAGGTGGTTTTAGCCCTAGGTTACCGTATGTACTACATACATACGGAAGATTGGCTTCTAGCCTATTGGTATCGGGACCTGGGTTAAATTACACCGAGCGGTGGGGAAACTGTGGACCTCCCGACGCTTTTGAATCCAGCCTGAGGTTATATCGACAATTTAACATAATTAATTTCGCGAAAAACGATGGGACGATAGTTCGAGCAACGGCTTTGTTCAGAAGCATAAAATGTGGGCAACGGGCAACGAGAGAACGCCAATGGAAGCAGGAGCAGAAGCAAAAAACCAAGCATATGGACGCGCGAAAAGGAAGAAAAAAGGAACAAGAAGACCAGAGAACGCCGCCAACATGTGGAAATGTAGAATTGAGGCTTCGGAGCGGGAGCATATCGGTATCGGTGTCAAGTCGGTCCAGGTCCTCACTTTTCTTCCTAATCCGTGACCTAGTCGCTACGCATTCACCGGTGTTATCTTTGCACCATGTACAGAACATACCGCCCGTACATACTAACTTGGATAAGCATCATTCGCTAAGCAACAATGGCATCCCCAATGGAAAGTGTCGCAGCTGGAGAGGCGGTGATTGTGTGCCTTGGATGCTGTAAAATTCCCTTAGCCGCTCGCTCGTTATCTATCTATGGGTTTCTTGCTCTTGAAAGGTATCTCGGGCTCCCATGCCATGGAGCTCAAGTAATACACTATCAAGATAGTATATCTATTAATTACAAGGTTCTTTAAGTTCCCCTGCGCCCTGGGACAAGGGCGGGATTCATGGATCGGTATTCAGATTTAGAGCCTTATTCTTATAGTGATTACTGAGGGTAGATTACGATCGCACTAGGCGTCGCATGAACAGTCGGAGAAATATACGGGATTTAGGGGATTATAATCTTTAAAAGTGGGGTACTCTGGCACCGTGTTACCATCTTACTATGAGATGGGAATAAGTTTCATACGAAGATTGAAATGACTCGATTTAAGGTTCGATTACTCCGAGGTGAGAATAGGTGAAGGAGGGCTGCATATGACTCGAATCAAAGTTCACGTTATAAGCTGAGATTAAGACCTCCATACGACCGGTCACCGGCTCCTCATAATTACCACTGCCTATATAGATATCATCGCAGCAACGTATGATGCATTGATGAATAATTCAAAGCTTCGACTTCGTCTTCTCTTTACCGGCTGCTAAACCCTCTTTGGAATGCAGCTCGATACCTTTAATCCACCATCTCCTCTGCTCGGGGAACAATTCTTTATGCGGAACTGGCCAAGATGAGTAGATATGTCAGTGAGTGAAGGGGCAATGAGATTGGAAGGCGAAGCGATTAAGTTCAAGTAGAGATAAATGAAATCGAAATTAATGAGATATGACGAAGTGAGAGTGAGAAGAAGTGGCGGCGACGGCGACCAACGACAGCGACGAAAGATGAATAAGGCAGAAACTTCGAAGCTCGTTTCAATACAAGTGCAATGTACACTTTGCGGCCTCGAGATTTTGATACACTTCCAAAATCCGCCGCTGTCCATTGAGTTACGAACGTTCGAAGTGGCAACAATATCTCTTCCAGCCTCGACGATCGCGGATAAATTTAAGATAGGATCCGCGAACAGATAATGAGGAAGGAAAAGAATCCACGAAGCGAAAGATATAAAACATGCAAGAAGTGGGAGTAAAAGAGAACAAGGGCAAATGATTGAAAAGAAATAGACTTACACCACTCCATACTGGTATCGATTTTGATTTCACCGGTCTTATCTTCCGTATCCGCGTTTTCCCCAGCAACAATCGCCTCGCTGGCATTCTCGAGGATGCTTGTAATAGTGGCAATACCCTCCTCCCCACGTTCATCCACCTCACCGTTCCCTTCATACACTACCGGGGCACGCACTAACCCGTCAACGGTGCCCATCCCTACAAACACCCACTTATTCTTCGGATGGGTCGACATCATGTATAGATTCGATCCGCATTGGGAGCAAAAATATCGATTGACCGGTCTCCCGCTCGCCGTCTCGGGGTCTTGGTAGAGTGAGATTTGTGGCTCGCCTTGCGTGATTTTGAAGTCCTGTTGAGAAGGATCATCTGAATCAGTATCAGTTTCCATAAAAGAGAAGGATGGTGTTAATTGAATTCAATAAACAAGAATGATGGGGATTGAATGGGAGTTAGGATAGAGCGTCAACACATTAACATGCACTTAGGCTCGCATAAGCGATGAACGAACAGAAGAATCAGTAAGTGAACGATGTGGAATGGAGCGATCCAACAATCCAATTGAATTGAACTGAATCGTAAAGAAATGCCTCAACATGTGTTTGCAAAGTAAAAACCCGATTAAATAGGCAAATTTTAAAAGCGACAATGCTTATCCTCTTTCTTTAGTTGAACGGAGGACAAGCAGTTGACACTAGTAGCCCGAAAGGATCGAAATACGGAGGATGCGGCGCCGCACGTACCGCCCTCCATAGATCCCAAATCCAAAAGTCAAAGGTCGTACGGCATCCACTATCCCATGCCAAGTACCACAAACAGTCCCATCCACATGTGTTGGATCTAGCCGTCAGCGAACAAGTAGGAATCCCGCCCCACTCTCCCACAAACTCTAAAAACAAGATGAAGAAACCGAATCCGCGTCCTAGTTCGCGGTCCCCGTTTAATGCAAGAAAGTCCCATATTACGACACCATTAACCGGTGTTCTGTTAAATCAGGAATAAATCCTAAATCCTCCAGCCCAATAGGTAGTTTCGATGTAGGATGATGTCAGCTTTCGACAACATCGGAGGAGGCGAAATGAAGTATAAATTTAAATGCGAACAATAACAAAAGAAAAAGGTCATGTATAAATAGATAAGATGGGAAATGAATCAGAACGAAGAGAAGCGAAGTCGGAATGGGATATTATTGTAAGTGGATGGCTGTTGTCATGCCAGATGCTCGAAGATGAGAGTGGGAGTGGGATCGCGGTCGGGATTATGAACGCGAGCTTGGGAGACTCCCACTGCCAGCATGTGCACTCAAAAGTCAATGAGAAATAGAGCGAGACTTCTAATCTCAAGCAACAGAAAAGGTCGAATCGAATAACAAAATCAAAATCAAAAACCTCGCAGAATACCCCCTCCCGAACCCAAAAGAAACGAACTCTCGAGTCAATTTATACATGTAACTCACCTCAATCTTCCAAAACGTGTTCACCATAAACGCACTCCCAGTCACCTTCCTACAATTTACACAATGGCATACACGTATCTCGAGCGGCTCGCCAGAGAGCTCGTAGTGGACCGCACGGCACAAACATGAGCCTTCGTACTTGCGCTGGTCTGTTTGTCCTTGAGCTTGGTCTTGCATTCGTGGAGCTCGGGATTGGGTGGCCATGGAGCACTGTGAGATCGAGTTACGAAAGTTAAAGACCAGACCAGAAGGTGGAAGGCAGAGGCTAGAGCAAGACGAGAATAACGGAGGACGACGCACGCAGGCCCTCCGAAGTCATCGACATATGTATGCAAGCATAGTCAATGCATAGCCTGAACCTCGGAAATCCGGCTACCTCACTGCCCCGTTCCCTGCTATATATATTGATTCACGAGGCATCGGCATCATCCCCTATCACCAACTTTCATTATTGTCAACGACGTCGATGAACGATGATTGCTAGTTATTTACAGAGTAAGGATCTTGCCGACAATCACAAGAGCGCCTGCCTGAACACAAACACACATGACGAGGCGCGGCGAGATACTCCGGCCCGGGCTTGCGAGACGCGATTGAGTCACGTGGATATATTTGTGCATCACGTGCATATGGAGCTTTAGTCACGATCGAGCCTTGCTGCTTGCACCAACCATCGATAGAGTCACAGAGGACAGATGGGAAGGAGTGCATGATTCGAGATGCATTTCACTCAGAAATTTTCAGGGCACTTCCAGAAGAACCAAGTTCTGGCGCGCGGTCCTGCTCATTTATCACATGACCCGTATCTCGAACGTTTGTCGAACGTCTGAACCCGAGAACCCAAGAACACATCGACTACAAGACCCCTTCTGGACTGTAGACCTTATCCAAGTCGAAAGAGAATTAAGGAGTCAAAGTAAGAGTGACCTCGTCGTTTAATCCGGTGTTAGGTGCAGACTGGGATGAAACGTCTCTGTAAAACCAGGTAGCACCGAACCGGAGCACCGTGGGTGTCCAGCTTGTGTCCAGCGTCCAACATCACATTGGACATGTCGACAGTTGGGGGTCACCATCTGACCGGGAACAGGAACCCAACTTGAAAAAGTTGAATGTAGGCACGGGCAGCGCACACTACCATCAGGAATCGGTGGGTGGAGAGGATTATACGTGTCGAAACATCAATGTTGAATAGGACAGAACATCCATCTGCCGAACGACAGAACGCGAACACAACTTTGTTGAGTCCAAGAACACTCCCAAAGGATTCAAAGGAAACTGGGAATCAATTTCTAACATGATATCCTGGATGCTGGATGATTCTCCAGACCTGATCATAAGACCAAGACTCAAAGCGTGCCTGGGGCGAAAGATACGACAAGACTTTGCGACCGAACCCAAACGGAACAGGGGCTGCAACCCGACTCACCTATCGTATGCATCGCCCCGTCCGCAAGGTCCTCCAGTTACGTCACAACTCGAAATTGAACGATTCTGGGGACGACGGTAACCAAAATGTTCAGCCTCAGCGCTCAGCACTCTGCAATCCCGTCTTCGACCCTTCTCTTCCCAAAACGTTAGCCTGAATGATTCCGGCACAAGAGGAAAAGAGTGTACTTGGTCACCTCGCGTCAATAATACCCGCTCAAGGGCGCAGAAACGTCGGAATAGTCGTTCAAGCAAGACTTGTGGAAAACTCAGCGATTGAAGGACCCGTGAAAGTAAAGATCTGTAAAGTCTCATGTCAACGCAGTACCCCGTTGTCAAACGAACGCAGACACAGGAACAATGAAACGCGAGCCAGCGACTCGAGCTCGAATGGACGAGAACGCTAGCATATGTTGAGCCTGAGATCCAAGTTGGATGTCTGGAATGGGTCGTATAGTTGATAAGTATCTGTTAGACGGCCGGGGGGAGGTTAAGCCGCATCTGGAGAACCGTACGTCCAGGCCAACCTCGAAAGTTGGGCGCCATGTGGCACTTTGCGGGGGGGCGAGGGGGTACCGTAATGGGCCCCGGTGTGCTTTGAAAGTCAGGTCCAGGAAAAAGGCAGTACGCCTGCAAGGTTTGTGATAGATGGCAAATGCAGTGAATGGGCCCAGTCCAATCGAAACACCTGCGGAAAAGTCAAGCGTGCCATGTCAATCCATCAATCCACACCTAGGTTAATGTGGTCAAACGGACAGTTCCGGCTTCTAACCACTTCTGCAGACCGACGGCTGTGTTCAGACGTTCAACGTTCACCGGTGACTCTTACGCCAGCGAAAGCTAGAGATGAAAAACGAGCGTCGATTATTAAGAGGAGCGATGCATAGCATTCCCCAAGTCTAGAGAAAGAAAGCGTAACGGATCTGACATCTATTGAACATTGTAGCCGACAAGATTTCTGCGCCCTACAATCTCGCCAATCTACACGCAAAATTGTCGTCAGCAAATCATTCACTAGTGCGGGCTTCGGAAACGTGAGATAGGGCAGAAGATACGGAAAAGATGCGGAAGAATGGGGATAAAGAGTATCTGAAACTCACTTTAAAGATTCCATACGCCTGCAGGCCATAAATGCCAACCTGGGCGACCTGTCCGCTCTGCGCAAAGCCTCGGAGTGCAGCGGGCGAGGTGACCTGCGACCACAACGACTCGTACGCGGCACGGACCGCAGCGAGGGTAGGCGGCTGGAGACGTTCAGCCACGTAGATCTGCTTCGCGAGCTCCCGAGCTACGGCCAAGTTGTACAGAACGGGCTCTTTGTAGGCTGTATGTGTTTGTTCGTCGTGGCCCAATTCAATCCAGTCCAAATGCGCATTCAATGTAGAATCGGATATGGAAGAGGATATGTCAGTTGGGTGCAGGCAAACAAGAGACAGGGACACGCACAACCAAGCAGACGACCGGCCTTGTCCCCGACGGGACCCAACAGGGTCTTGGTCCGCGCCCAGACCTTCTCAGCAGTAGCCTGCGCAGTGGCCAACGCGTCCTGTGCCTTCTTCTGCGCAGCCTCGGTGTTGGCCTTCGTTGAGTTCCATCGGCGTTGGCGGAAGACGGTGCGTCTGATCAGGCTCGAGGGCAGCGACGAGCGGAGCATGGTTGTTACAAGGTGGTTTTGTGTAGGGGAGGAGAAGAAGTATTCGACGGCGGCGACGGCGACGACGACGACGACAACGATGAGGGTTGGGACGACGGAGGCGGGTGGTGCTGAACTGTCGTTGTTGACAGTGACGAAAAGAAATCGTGAGGGCGTGGGAAGATGACCTTGCCGGATTTGTCCGGACTCCGGCGCTCGGTTATCTTATCTCCATTCTGACACTCAGCGAGTCCAGATTTCTAAGCGGTGAAAAGGCCAATGGCAGAGCTGTTTTATTCCGGCAAGAGAAGTTCTTTCTGTAGTATATTCAACCAAAAATGTCCCACGTATTCGATATAATAATTCTTAGTCAGTTCTTGGTTTCCTAAAGTACATAGTACATTCACAATTCCATATCCGCTATAATAGTTACATACACACAAACCAACTTAACTTCACCTCTCCTAAATGCTTGAACAAAAAAAAAGAGAACCAAAATTAATGCGCCTTCCCGTTTCCATTCACATCTGTCCCATTCGCACTTGCAGTGACCTCCCCAACGGGTGCACTCAAAATCTGCGAAAAGAACGCCAGACTCTGTTCACTCGTAGGCGGGTACCTAACCGATAAAAGCTCTTCAGCACTACCGATTGTAAAGTAATAAGATGATTGTCAGTTAAATTGTCTATATCGAACAAGGATATCAGTTGGAACGTACCTCTGCGGGATGTCAACGACAGCTCGTTGATACACAAACTCTTCGAAGCTGTATTTCTGCGACTGTCTTCCATCTAAGCATTATCGCATAAGCTCGTTAGTAATTTGTCCTTTACCACAGAAACGAGTTAAAGGGAATGCACGTACATCCAGATTCACCGACACCTCCAAACGGAACGGCACTAACAGCCAACTGTTGGAAGGTATCGTTAAAAACGAGGTTGCCGCTCATCGTCGAATCCGAAACTATCAATGCCCCATCAGTTTCTTCCCTTATCCAACTAAAGATAGGGAAGTTACTCACTAGTCCTCTTCAACCCCTCATCATTCGTAAACGCATAAAGCACAAGCGGGTGGTCCCTTCGCACAACACATTCGTCGTCAGCCCAAATTCCAAAATGCAAAAAAGACAGAGATGCCAGTAGAAACAAATTAGGAAAACTCACCTCTTCCTAACAAACTCCAAGGCTTCTACCAAATTCCTAACACCCACAACAGGGAGTATAGGCCCAAAAATTTCTTCCTGCATCGTCACATCGTCACCCGCCTCCTCCACACTACTGAACACAACCACCGTCGGCTCAATACCGCGATCCTTCGTCGCCCTTCCACCTTTACCATTCACCTTGGGGCTGTCACCTATAACATTAATATAGAATCCACAGTCGAAGAAGCACCATTAAATTTAGGAAAAATAAGAAGTTGTACGTTAGCAAAGTCTACCTCTGAGGCTGAGAGAAAACATGAACGTACCGTCAATATCATCCGAAGTCCGACCACCGAGTACAACCCGGCCTTTGGTTGCCTTCAAAAGCCCTACGACACGGTTGAAGTGTAAATCACTGATAATCCGTCCGTAATCTTCTGAATTTAGTGCACCCTCTGGGAAGAGCCCATCAAGCGCCTTGGAGATGCCGTCGACGAACGCAGGGATGGCAGCGTGCGGTATGAGGACGTAGTCCGGCGCTACGCAAATCTGTCGGAAACCCTCGTTAGTTTCTTTCTCATGATGAGAGTAAAGGAGATAGAGACAGACCTGCCCGGCATTATTGCTCTTCCCCCAAATAATCCTCTTCGCGACAACGTCCAAGTCGCCACAAGTCTCCGGATCCACTATCACCGGTGACTTGCCTCCTAGTTCCAGCGTGAGAGGTGTGAGGTGTTTGGCGGCGGCGGCGCTGATGATACGCGCGACCTTGCCGTTGCCTGTGTACATGATGTGGTCCCCTGTATAATTTGATTTCGTTAGTTTTGTGTTCGCAATCTTGCGTATTCTTGTTTGAAAGAGACGAGAAGGTAGAGTTAAAAATAGAAAGAAGTAGGCGAACGATAAACTCCGTTTCGAAACATTCGGACATCATCAAAACTAAAAATATAGTCGAGCGCCTCCAGCTCAGTTCCAGAGTTCAGTTCAAAGAACGCGTTCCAACAGCTTCCTGTGACACCTATAATCTGATCCATAATCACGAAGGAGCAAGAACCAAAAGATACTACAGTGCCAAAGCACCAAAACAACAAATTTCAAGCAAAGCAACCCAAAAATAACACTCACACTTCAGCTCCAACACCTTCGTGATCTCGGGTACAGCGCCCAGTACGACTCTATAAGCAGCCGGATCCAGGTACTTGGGGACAAGTTCCGCGACAAGAGCCGCGAAGTGCGGCACCATTTCGGAGGGTTTCAGGACTGCAGGACACCCCGCTGCCAAGGCTCCATAGAGCGGTTGGAACGTCAAGATGAGCGGGTAGTTCCACGGTCTGTTCGTCGTTCAACGTTTAGCATCACAATCGAGTCGAAATGAAAAGTGAATGAGAGAACTCGAACGAATGCAGCAAACTCGACACTCACGAGATGATCAGTGCAACGCCTTTAGCCCTCGTCTCAACCTTGACTCCCCAGGTACTCATATACTCCTCAAGCCCACCCCTGCCCTCCTCCTTATTCAAATCCCTCTCCCTAACCCACTCCCCCACACCCCTCGCACACGCCAGTGCTTTCTCGATAGTCGGACCGATCTCCGCCATCAACACCTCGCGTTTCGGCTTGCCGAGGTCCTTGGCTAAAGCCTCGCACCAGTCGTCCGAGTGCTCTTGAAGCATGAGGACGAGCTGGTGCAGCTGGTGTTGCCGGTAAGGGATGGAGAGGAGCGGGTAGGGGCTTGTGGACTTTGGTGCGGAGGAGAGTGGGACGAGCGAGGGGAGTGAAGCGGCGAGGAAGGTTTGGGTGAGGTCTGTGTGGATCTGCGTTTGTTAGACTGGGATTCGACGAGACGGATGTGAGGTTAAGGCAAACACACACCTTCTCGATCTCGTTAAACGAAGTGTATTCCAACGTTGGCGCCATCTTGCTTTGCTCGTTTGCTCGTCTTCACTGTAAATCAATCACAGTCCAGGTAAACAATTCAGGGGTCAAACACAGAGGTAGAGAGTGGCAAGTCGAAACTCCGCGGCACACTCTATCTAGGCTTATATTTATAAGTATCCGCACCCAGGTACCTATTTATCATTCGCATCATTCTCATTCATAAGCTAAGCTGTATCCCCTCACCCAATATAGACCCCCTTACTTACTTACGTTCCTAGTATGTACATAGGAGTATGTTCCCTCCGATCCACGTACATCCCCAAGGATATAACTTCACATCCCTAATAAGGTAGTTTATCATATGTGTGTGCGACTACTTATCCCGGAGCTGGTATCCACCCCGGAAGCAAACAATCCACAGTCCACAGTCCAATCCCTGGCACATTTCCACCAGAACCAGTCTATGTACACATCACCGAGGTACGCGAACAGACGCCAACACGGCGGACCCGGAGGTGGGTCCGACACAAACAGTTGATCATGAAGGTGAACACGAACACACATTGTCAATGTCATCTGTAGTCAAGGTAGTCAAGGCCGACCGTGCTCTGGCCTCAGGCTTCGTCTCCGCGACCCCTGGTTATGATGCAGCCGTAAACGAGACACCCGAACCGCCGGCGCTCTCATTCTCAAGATCTCAAGGCTTAAGACCGGAGGCACTCGAGACTCGACACCCAGCCTAGGCAACGGCTAGTAACAATAAGTTGTAAGTAATAAAAGTTATTACAAGTAGTAGTAAGCACCCATGGCCATTCTCCGAAGTTCCGGGCAGTACATTACACGGACGCCTATGTATGTACCTACTTACCACGGTTCTCCTCTGAACAAATCAATTAATTCGGGTACTACTTAGCTGCCCGACGTCAAGAGACATACATATCCTCAAACCGCACCTACAAAACGTCAATGTTTTCTGTTAAGTATTCCATCCATCCATCAATCAATCAACGTCAAGCGTCACGGTCATGCCATTCAATTTCAAACATCAAGACTTTTAAGCGCTGTCATTCCGTTCCATAATCCATCCAACCTTACATAGTCTTACATACATACTCTTCCATTCCATTCACCCATTTCCTACCTAAGTACATAATAGAATCCAACCTCCGAACCTCATGCACATGGTCAAGAAGACGCTACAGTGACTACATAGATTAGCATAGCCTTAGCGGTATCCAGCCACTCCCATCCAATCACAATCCAGTATGGATAGTAACACATCCCATCCAATAGAAAAGTCTGGACACCTGGGCTCCGACAAGTCGTATGTAAGTACTTATGTACCTACATACTGATCATGACAGCGGCGCAGGCGTACCGTGTCGACACGCTTTGCATATATATCCCATGGGCCATCCACAAATCCATTAATCCATTAATCTTGAACCCATAAACCCCATAATCCTAGTATGTACATAAAGTACCGTACATAGTTATGAGAGGGGCCCGCCTCGCATGCCGAAGATAGACCCATGGTCCTGGCTGGGACGGTCCCGACTCCCGACTCCCGACTCTATCTGGCCCCTGGATCCTCACCATAGCAAGCAGAATCGCGATGATAAGTAGATAAGCACCAGCCCCGACATCCAGGGGTGACAGTAATGACGTCGGAGGGCTGACAATCATCTTGAAGGTTACCTGCCCCCATTTTACCTTGAACCAAGGGTATGATCATGAAGGGCACATGTGCATGGCCGCACGCCGCTCGCCGAAACGGATGTCCGACGTCCAACCTTAGGCTGGTTCAAGCCCAAACCTTGAACCTAGCCTTGAGCTTGAGACCCCGTCCAGTCCATAGCGTGGATTCTAGCTTCTCGCTTCTCCAAGCTTCGAATACTATACCTAACCTATCGAACTGAATACGATCTCTAACCTATCATCCATAGCCATCTACCTCTATCCGGCCTAAGCAATTATATATCATGGCACAATCCACCAAATCGAAAAGAAAAGATTCCATTCCACTAATCCTTAGGCCTTAGACTCAATCCGATCAAGCCCTCCCTCCCTCGCACCCGCACAAACGCCCCAAATCAAAAGTTGCTCGAGGTACATAGGCTTATCTTAATCTGAAATAGCTTCTAGTCCAGTGGTCAGCTGGACGACCTCTCGAGCGGTCTTCACGGACGCTGAGTCGATCAGTCGTTTCCGGTTTTGCACCTACATGCTACTTATAACTTCATGCACAACGCCCTATAACACTCTCCTTGAAGTTTGAACGAACGAAAGAGACACATAACACGACAGTCGGCCGAATCACAGATAGGTACGAGCACGCATGAACGTGCTTATCATCATCGCCAAATGCGTACACATTGACAAGCAAGTTTGTACTGGAAATGTCGAGATTGCTATCAGCCTTATTACTCATCGCAGATCGTCAGCCATCACGCACCATGGAGATGCTAGGACCACGGGACAAGTGGTAGGCGGAGTGTATATGACATCAAGTTCGAGATTTGGGTAGCGTTGGACGTATATAGTATGGGCGGTGGGATGCAAGGTCGGGCAGCTGATGATTTCGTGCTATAGTTCGGCCTTGATGAGTAATAAGACTACCGTCGGTGACATCCAGAGAAAAGGTCGCCATGCTCCGCGTTGTGTGACGAACGGTGGTGCAAACGGATCCGCTGCAAGTCGACCACCCTAAAGATCCTTCCCCTTCCCGCGCTTCAAGTTCTCCCTAAAGATCTCCACCTCCCGCTTCTTCCCCGCCTCGCTCACATCCACCTCGCGCATCCACAGATCCCCCGTCTTCAACTTCATCCCAACAGCCCTCTTAACCATCCCCACATACCCAGCCTCCCCCGGACTCCTCACAATCCTATCAACATGTTTCCTCTCCTCACTCATCTTTGCTAGGATATGCGCAGGGGGTCCCTGGCGCTGCCTCCTCATCGTACTGCGCAACACCTCCCCTCGTCGTTCTCTTTCCTTCTCCCTCGTCTTATTCGCAATCTTGTACGCCCGCGCAGCCGCTAAAGTGGCTACAAGCTCCGGGGCAACAGGCGTCCTCAAGCGCTTCGTATCGCGGTCATACGCCTCGTTGATCTCGTTCAACTCGCGGTGCACCGGTGCCTGCCACTCGCGCTGATTCTCGCCGCCCGCGAAGACAGGGTCAAAGGCGCTTTCCCCGACTGCGCGCTGCAGGTCGCTCTCGAACTTGGCTTCGATAGCGAGATCCTCGTTCTTGGCGAACAAAAGGCGTCGGCGGGTGAGTCGACGTTCGCGTGCGCGTCTGCGCCGCCGGAACATGGAGGCAAAGTGTTGGGGTTGTGGGTTGAGACGTGGGAGGGGACGGTTGTCGCGTGAGGCGCGTTGGAGGGACCCGGTTAGCATGGGTTTACTGCGCAGACGTTCTTGCCATTCCTATTCCTCGTCAGCTGTGAAAGAAAGAGAATGAAAGGATGAAACGCACGATTTCTTCGCGTAAGACTTGTTTCCAATGCTCCTTTTCGCGCCTGGCTTCTATGAGCCGTGCATAGCGAGCTAGTACGCTCTGTAAACGAGTATCACCTTGTGAAGCTCGTTTGAAGGTGTCGAGCCACTGTAGGGCATGTGAATAAGTTTGGAAGCCATACAACCCAAAAGTTCAAATACCTTGTAACCCTTGTTCAAACATTCAATCGTCCGTTGACTCCCAGTCTCATGCTGATGCTTCTCAAACAACTTCCTTATCCTCCACCGAATCTACAAGTCACTATCGTAAGCAACCCCATACTTCCCCATTCCATACACACCTGTCTATCCGGCGCATACCTCACCAATCCTCTATAAAGTCCCCAAAGCGTCGGTATCCGGTGCGCGCCCAGCTGCCAGAACGGAACCCTCGGTTTGACGCGTCGCAGAGGCGAAACGAGCGACGCGATCCGATTGCGAAGGGCGAGTGAATCGGCTGATGGTTCTAATGGATTAAGACATTGGTTCATGGCCTAATAACCATCCTCGGACCAACGAAGAACACGGATAGTCAGATGTGGTTTTGCACGAAATTGTGAATTGTGACGCGATGGTGCAAGGAGCCCTCTTAATTCAATCGGAGACCGAATGTTTACCGTATGGGTTTAGGCGGAGATTGGAGTTCAAACGTTCATTTCCGGTTCTCGGAAATTGGCTCACCCTGCTCCTCGTCGGTCCTATCAGTTCGCCTCATGGTCTACTATTGAACCTTTCACAATTGCTTTCAGTTAAACCACCTAATTGTAAGCTCTCTGATCGACAAAATCTCATGTACGTTACTAATTCCGCCTAGTTCGCAACAGGACCACCTCACCCCTCCCCCAACCTGACATGACCTGACACCAGTTATCGCCAAGACTTAGATAACGCGCTCTGATATGGCCCTGGGCCTGCGGACCTACACACTCTAAACTTACTCTCCTCGAGCCTGTTATCGCTACACTCGGAACTACAATTCGCCGACCATGCTGGCAATCATTACGTTGGGTAACGCAAAAACTTGAAGCAGCGACCTTCCGCGAGTTTTCTTACATACTCAGGTTACAGCAGTACTGTTGTTCCGGTCGAGGACTGGTCACTAAGGTCGGTGACAGTCGCCCACAAAGTCTGCGAGACCAGTCAATGACTGGTCAATGACCCTTCCATCACTGATGATGGCCCAGGCCTATGATCAAGGGCAGTTGAAGCACCTATGTGCCGTCATATGCCTGTCGAATGGCGAGATTGATATCGCCCCTTTACTTCTGGCTCCCTATGCGCGTCAGTGGACTTTCTTTTGATGAGCAGGGTCAATGACCGGTCAGTGACCCGTCGATGACCAGTCACGAAGACGGTCAACGAGGTAATCGACCCGAATAAAATTTTTAGACAGGCTGAATTCATGAAATCATAGTCGTAACACCACTTTACGCCATGGGTATGTGTGTTGCTCTCCCAGGCTCTTTTTAAATTTAAAGGGTTGAGCGGCGAGAACGCAAGGAACCCCTTTCCTGTTTCGTATCTCTTCTCCCTCGACATAACTAGTTGGTGAGCAGTCAAAAGTCTAACCTCTAAAAACCACGCGCCGATCTACGGTACGGCAGAAGTGGTGCTGGGGGCTACAACCCAATCCGTATATTCATTTAAACAAAACCACAGATACGGGGGCAAGACATGCCAGCACTCCACGCAAAACGAGGCTCGAGCGCCCTCCGAGTCCTGACAGTCGGTCCACTAACCTTCGACCGGGTCAACGACGGACACTACATAACCTCCAACGCACCCCTCTTCTCCCTCCCCATCGAACTCATCCACAAAATCCTTCCCTTGCTCTCACTCAACGACCTAGGGGCATTCGCGCAGGTCGACTCGGACTGCCGCCAACTCGCGCGGTCGGCACAGTTCGCGGAGGTCACGCTTGATTCGTGTAAGACCTCGTCTTGGGAGCTTTTGCGTGTGTTGGAATTGGAATTGGAAGCCGTGCAACGACCTCAAATTCGGGTCTCGTCCGCCATAGACGTGTGTCCCCAACCAAGTTGTTCGGATCCAGCGTCGCCAAGACGAATTGGCCCCTGCATCCGCAAACTAAACGTGTCACATCAACCTCTCGTGCCGAGTGGCGACCTCGACACCTCTTCAAACAAACGCCACGGCGGAGGTTTCCTACTCCGCGCCGCTCAAATTCTCAAGGGACTAGAACATTTATCTTCGCTTTCATGGACCACAACAGACCCCTCCCTCTCCTATACCATCGTTTCATTCCTCCAACACCCCCTCTCCCTCCGACACCTCCATTTCAGCGTATGCCCGTCTCCCTATGATTCACTCGAACTCGAAGACACGTCTTTCACTGTCTCCAGTCCTATCTGGAATTTAGATTCCTTTGCAACAATAATCCACAGCTCGCAGTTACCCGCCACACGGAGCATCCTAGCTAGGATTGCATCGACCATCCGA
This sequence comes from Coprinopsis strossmayeri, assembly GCA_900156845.1. Taxonomy (NCBI): domain Eukaryota; kingdom Fungi; phylum Basidiomycota; class Agaricomycetes; order Agaricales; family Psathyrellaceae; genus Coprinopsis; species Coprinopsis strossmayeri. The sequence continues at coordinate 80,175 of FTPT01000102.1, forward strand.
CGGTTGACTTTGATCAAAAGACGCGATGAAGACGTCTCGGTTATGCCTTGCGAGATTTACGACATGCCTCTCCTCGAATCGTTCACTCTCTACGAAATGTCTTTCCCGCTCTACCGCGAACCTTCTATGCCATTCCATTTCGGATCCCGAATTACCGAATTGACTCTAACCTCTTTAACTCCTCTATCCACGACAGAGATAAATCTAAACTCGGAATCAGAACCGAACCCGAAGCGAAGAATCCTCTCTCTACCCCGTCTCCGGCGGTTCAGATGGACCGAAACGGCACACGTTCCAGAGGTCCAGAGTCAACTTCTGACTTTCCTCCAGTACAACCCTACGATTGAACATTTAGAATTCCTTTGTCCCTTACCTACTCCATTCATCGACTCTCTAATCTCCACTCTACATTCACACACACCCTCTCTCACCTCGCTCCGACTAATCTGGGACGCACCAATCGTGCCCCTAACCTCACTCAAATCCCTCGGAACCTCGCTCTCCACCTCCACCTGTACACTCCAACACCTCTTCCTCTCCTGCGGCCCCCAAAACACCCCGTTCTGTACCTGGGAAGTCGATCACCTAGGTATCCTTACCGCTCTCCGCTCTTTCTCAAATTCACTCAAGACTTTGATATTTACGATGGACACGTACCCTGTTCCGATTCATCCTTTGGTTAGGACGGATAGAGAGCGTTATTATTTGGATAGGCTGCTCCCGGCGCATGTTTCGCCTGAGCTGTTTTTGACGAGCGAGGAGAGGTGGTGGAGGGCTCAGCCTTGTTACCTTCTTGATACATCCCAATCCTCAACCTCCACTTCAACTTCAAATTCGGACTCCCCACCCAAACACCCCTTACCCATACCCAAACCCCCGCCTCAGCCCAAACTCGACTTCGACGCCATGCGTCAGCGCGAACGCTCTCTGACCCACCTCGCTTGGGAGCGCTGGCACGTCGCACGCATGAAAGGTTTCTCAGACCTCTACTTCACGTCGTTCCCCAACCTCGATGTGTGCTATATTGGTGAAGTCATGTTTGGACGGGATGGCGGCGAGAAGGATGTGTTTGAGATGAGAAGGGAGGAGAGTGAGGCGTGTGTTAGGGAGTTTTGGTATGGTGAGATTTGTGGGTGGGCGAGGGAGTGAGTGAGGTGTTTTTAATTGTATCGTAACAACGTTGTTATAGTTCGGTCGTAGATCTAGAGTATAGATATTCCGAGTACCACCTGGTTGCGTTGAAAATTCGGACTTCCGCATATCTAGGAACAATAGTAACAATTATTCGCCGACTCTTGACAATATTTTATTCATCTCAAAGTTAATTGTACATATTTAGGACAATATATACCATGTGGGAAGTCTGAAAACTGTGCCTGCATATATCACTAGAATTACTACAGACCCAATACTCATCGAGATTGTAGTTACAGTCCGCCGAGATACCAACAACAAAGATATATACACCTTCCGCAATGCGACTAACCACCTCTCATAAAATCACATCACCATTCCCCACATATGAGTCAAGCCGCTGCCAACCAACGCCAAGTTCGCAATTCAATCCTCGGTCTACCTTCCTCAACCGTGAGTCTCCGCCTCACAAACGCAACAAGCAAACAGGCGCACTGAGTCATGTCCCACCCATTTCTTGTGTCCCAACTACCAAATCGCTGGATCGAAATAAGCCTGAGGCCCGGACACCAATCGTCGGAAGGCCATTTCATCCACGGTGAATCATGACAATGGTTCCCCTGGAAGCCTACCACATCGGTTCGTCCCTCGGAGTCTTGTGGTGGCCGTGTAAAAGGCCATTGCTGTATATAAAGCTCGGTAAGACGCGGAGCAGAGAGACTTCGTAGGAAGAGGCGAAAGAATCTGTCGGGAGCCGGACCATGCAACTTCAGCGAAGATAGTGTAGAGCCGAAGGGTTCGTTGAAGATCTTGAACGATTCGAACTGGGATGGCGCTACCTCTGTATCGTCCATCGTTTTCTCTTCAGGGCTAAGCTGAACGTTCACGTCTTGTGGAGCAAACATATAGAGTTCAAGCTCTTCTAGCTTAGGGCAGCGAAGATACTTGAGGACGGCGATATCCTCCGGGGCAACCGCTATGCGAAGCATTAATGAGTTGAGAGATGGAAGGTCCACAGGCGCGTCTACCACGAGAGACCGCGAACGAAGGCACTGGTGGAAGTCGATAGAAAGTGTGGTGAGGGTGTCCCACTGTTGTATAAGGTTGAGAAGTTCCTTCGTGGGATATGGTGTCCGCAACCTGAAGTCTTCGACTGGGATAACAAACGGAAACTTGGAAGCCCGGAAAGTCTCCAGGCCAACGCACGCGTTCATAGTTAACCTCTTCAGCGACGGAATCTGAATTCGAGGGGGATATGGACTGTCATTCGGGGGTGCAACGTCATGGTCACTTATGGACATGGACGCAAGTCGTGTCCAGTTGCGGGAAGGTGCTTTAGAGAAGATATCCCAGAATACAGGATACCCTACGCCAATCTCGAGATTGCTCCACCGCGACTGATATTTCATCATGAGAGGCAAGAGTTCTGCCCGCTCTTCCAAGGGTAAGGCGTACCCATAGAAGCTTAGTGAAAGGGGCAGAACGGGCCCTGCGCGGGCAAACCATTGATCAACGAGCTTGGGGTAAGTCGGCGTAGATGAACTCCTGGAGATTGCGTCATCCCAGTTGGGATTCACATAAAGATGAGTCCAGAAGCGTCGAGTGGCGAGGCAAACAGCTTTCCAAGTCGAGCAAACGTCTCGAATTATTTGGAATGTTTGTCTTCCATCCCGGTCCATCTTCTCGGGAAGGGCGAGTGAGAGAATGTACCCAAGGACTTCTTCCGGGCACTTGAAGATAGGACATTGATTATGTAGTCGCAAAATCCTGCACGTACTGCCGATCGAAACGGTTTTTATGCTCTTATCAAGTTCTTCGCGTTCAACAACGCCCTCCTTCTGTTTGTCCATTACAATTGAAATGCTAGAGCCTCGGTTCAGTGCCATGGTCAAATTCTGTAAAGGCGTTGAGAGGAATCACCAGGCCTAACGAGGCGGAAGTTCGACTAGATTGAGATGTTCAGAGAGAAGTCGCGGAAATATTGGTGGTAGAATGTTTTGGGGTGTTGGACAGTTGAACAAAACGAAGGACAATGCGACCCGGTCGCTTTTGAGCACCATCAAAATACGGCCCGGCACGCTAAAGGGCGCAACTAGGGTCCATTGTGCCAGTTACTTGACTCAGCTTTTTGGCCAGAAGGTGTACCTGCATGCTGGATACCAGGACCTTATTTATCCCTCGAGATCCATAATGCAATTCGCTGCTCTGTCCCACGAATGGCGACAGACACGAGACACCCAAAGTCGTCGTAGAGAAGCTTTAACTAACTTTTTAATAACAACCCATATTACGATTAGAAGGCATTTAGTAGCCGCTGAATACACCTCAATCCCGCATCTTTCAGCTTATTGGTTGCATCGGTTTTCTGGCGTTCGAGGAGTCACCAGGCGTCTGTGAGCGTGAGAGAAAGGAAAACAAGGCTTACATGTAGGTTTCTGAGTTGACGATTCGCATGAGGCGGTGCAGGGTGCGTTGGGGTCAGATGACGATACTTTATGATTGAGTATTGACTGGGAGTTACGATGGGCTTCATATTGCGGTGACAGAATTCGCAACGGTTTATGGGCTATGGCCTCGCCATACATACAACCGCTCGGAATAGACAGGCAATGGGCATCAAGACGTCCGGTAATCAAAATTACCATGGTTGGTATTGAACAGTTTGAATTTTAATTATGGGACGAGATGTTCAAGGAATGTAGGTGGTTAAACGAAACGGTCTGCTATTGAGGAGGGATATTGGAATGATAGGAGGTTTGTTTTGTCTTGTTAGGAATGCATAATCAGCACTGCCACCATCATGATGGCCCTCGTGTAAGTTAAAGTAGTACCACATGGACGACTCTAGCTGAGAACAGTAAACCGTCTACCTCGAATTCAACAGCTAACCCAATGATGAATGCCGGCGAACTTTCTCTATGGGGTATGGTTCAATACATATACGTTGGTCTACCTTATTGACAGTGCGCTTTAGCAACCCAGATGCACGAACGCTCAGTTCCTGACAATCAAGGAGATACGGGCGAGTTGGGGAGTTGAAATCTTCGCGAGACCGCCATATAATGTGTTGGACTCTTGGCATCCTCAGACCGAGCAGGAGCGCGTCCATTCCCACCAGAAACCTAAACAGCGCCAACCGGGGAGGAAAGCTATAGATTGCCACATTGGGTACCCGAAGAACCTCCTGGAGCGCTTCGAAGGAGTCTCATGGGAGATCGAAGAAACCGTCAGTACTCATACCTGGCAGCGTCCCGCCCTCATTCGAACCTTACCGACCGAAGTAACTACGAAGGATTACATGCGGAAAGTGGAATTAGCTCTCGTCTGTAGTAAATGGCACGATATTGTCTTCGGCTCTCCGCATCTGTGGACTAACATCGTATGCGACTTCCACAGGGACTTATTCGAAAAGCACACATAGAGCCGCATGATCAATGACCTCGAAAGCCATTTTCGACTGTCACGAGACCTTCCACTCTCGGCAGCTCTCCTTGAATGGCAGGGTGATTGCACAACCTTTAGCGATTCAATCCAAACCTGTGATGAGGTGGTGACCACCTCTTCCTACAGGCGGACATTTATACCACCGAATCAGAACGATCCTTAAGCTTGGTTCGAGATGTTCACTAAACATACCGTTCTCAGCTGCGTGAGTATCCACCCTATTCGAACGTTGAGGCATCCGTTAATGAAATTGGTAGCAGACGTACTCATACAGGTCGTCATACTTCGACGCTTCCTTCTCCTAAATACGAGATTTGTATGGACCGATTGGGCGTAAACTAAGGCAAAAGGGTGTGCCTCGGCGATCTCCCACTCATCCGGCAAGTTTGCAATGATAGAGTACTTTGTACTCTTTGTGGCCACGAGATGGAGGTTGGGAGTGTGAGTCGGCACAGAGATAGAGTCGGGGACTGGGAGCTTGTGGAGCGGAATGGGCGGACGAAATACCAGGCATGTCGTTGCTCGTTACTGCATTCACAGATCAATTGAATCCCGGACGACGTACCACCTCTCCTTCAGAAGTCTCGGAAGTCAAAAACCCCCGTTGACAACTGGGGTCATGGCTCTTTGAGTGCTCCAGTATACCACCGTTCTACCCACTCCGGAGTCCGTTATCAGTATACGAGGCCTTGGCTGTTATCAACACTGTCATTTCATTCGGGCTAATCATAACTATCCTTGGTCACCCAAACAATAAATTCTTATCCGTCGGCAATTTGTAAAGCGCTAAACTCATTCATTTCGTTGTACTAATCCAATCGCATGATGCGGGTGTCACCGCCAGTCACTTTCGCTTGGCCAACGAAACGGGTGTTCTTTAGCGCCTGGTCCTTCGGGATGGTTAACATGTTCTTGTTCACTTTCCCTTTCTTTCCACCACCGCCTGGGACCAAACCGTATGAACACCTTCCGCGGTGGATCTTTCGGATTCGGAGACAAACAGGAGTGGTTCTGTGATAGGACCGCGCTTCGTTCGTGAAATTTCTCGCGTGAAGACCGATATAGAACACCCTTCCCAACCAGATCTAGAGGAAAGCGCAGTTCACTGGCTTCAACATATTGGATCAGGAAGCTACTCGATTTTAATTTTTACTTCCATACCCGGACCCGCCATCCACCCCCATGGACCACCATCTAATTACGAACCCGTTTGCTTTCTTTCTGACGTGACTGTTGTAGTATATCTTTCAATATGATATCTTCAACCATTTCTCCATGTTGTTCGATCCTGACCTCTGTTGTCCTTTTTTGCTTCGAAATTTCCCAGCGCTTGCCCTTCTCTTTCGCATTCCATCCATTCCATCGATTTCCTGTGGTTTGGATTATCTTGGAATTTGCTTCCATATCACGCCATGTGGCAAGACATTAGGCGATCCCTGCGGCCTTTACGGACAGGGGACATCCTCCAGCTCCTTGGATGGTCCCTTATCCTTCGGGCGTTGCCCTGTTCGGTTTCGCGCTTTCTCCGCCGTCACAACGAGAATGATGATAATCGGGTTGCTTTGTTTCGGCGTTATCCGTATTCCATCTATTCTCTCCACCTCCTGCCTACTTCGAACCAGGTTTTCTTCTCATGGACGTAATAATCCCCTTACATCCTTCGACGCTTTCACCCACGCCTCTACAACTTCCCCGTCAATCAGGATTTGGAGCTTCTTAGCGCCAGAAGATGACCCTCCAGTAAAGGTATTTTTTCCTTTTTTTCCTCCCGAATCCCCAACCAATTTCATCCCCTAGGGTACACGATCATTGCCCTATCATCTTGGTACCTATGACTGTGGCTTGTGCGCCCCTAGATTGTCATTATGAAGCCTCTAGAATGTCAATTGAAGCAACACAAGTACCATTTAATACGCCTTTGTAGGCCCCGAGTGTCCGGGAAATTTGGCCTTGCCGTTTCTTCGAATTGATTGACGGAGATTGTTATCTATCATCTGGGAAAGCGCCTAGCCGGATCTGTGTTCCTGTCTCCCACTAATACGCAGCGCCATCTAGCTCCCAGTATATATCAAGAAAAGCTGAAACATTCAAGCTCATGGGAAAGCGGGACGAGGCACCACAGGGGATCCTATTGATAGGTAAAGTTCCTATGGATTCCTGTAAGATATTATCTTTTTATGGAATGGAACGGACAGGGGGACTTGAGATTCCGGTCAATGATGTCATGTCGTTGCAGAGAATAGAAGTGTTCGCTTCGTGAGTTCTTGTGTTTATTTTTATTCAAGGTCCTAGGGGCTAGTTTCTTTCTGGGCTTATGGTCCTGTGGTGCGCATCTCTCACGGGATGGATGAGCTGCAGCGTCCTCGCTCATCGTCATGACTCATTATACCATGATCAACTCGGACGCGAGCTGTTGCCGAGCGCCTGCCAAGCTCTCCAAAAATAGCATTCAGGACCCTTTCCTAGGTACATAGAATGCGGGAACCAGGGCTTGAACGAATCAAGGCAGATCAAGGCATGGTCTCGCGTGGTCGCGTGGATCCTCGAAAAGTCCTGGTCGATCGCCCGATGTTGAAATCTGTTTCAGATAGGGTCACCTTGACGGGACAATGAACGGCTTTAGATATCGATAGACTATTACTGGCTGGTAACGACGGCTCTCAGCGTACCTTTTTCTAAACAGTTTCACCAATTGCGCTACTCTGTCGATTCTATATAGTTCACGTTCCATACACTCTAAAAAAATTCTGCTTTCCCGTCAACCCCGGGGCGAATTTGTTGGCTGTTTTATGCGCTTTATCTATTCGGGCACGGAAAATAGACTCTGAAGTTCGAACATCGTCTTTTGATCCAATCCAACCGGAGTCGCATTTACTTCTATTTGGCGGATCTGGTAGGCTCAAGGTCCTCAATTTGATCTCCGAATCCATGCCCAACTCCGACCAAGACCAAATCGAGAGCAATGGTCTCTCATTCCTTTTCAACGTGATACTTATCGCTTACTCGCCCGCTCAACATTTGCCAAGATATATGAGATTGAGATTATTAGTTTCCAGTATGTATTGGATACACGGATATTCGACCGAGCCAGGCCGCGAGACAGTTGGAAGGAGACCCTAAACGCAAATGTCATCATTATTCTGGCACCCTAACCACCAAACACTTTACACTTGACTTGCAGTTTCTCGCTATACCGGGTGGGTCGTTTCAACCCACTCGAAACATGTAAGATTCCCTCGCAGCCGGGGTACATGGGCATCCGGTATTAAGTAGTGCCATGGAGTCTGATTGGCATATAGGATTATGTGCTACCTCTGGTGAGCCTCTCAGTGTGATCTCGAGATCAGAACATATGGTTCTTACGGCGCAACACCTGGATGTGGTTGTATGGTATCGAAAATGGAAGAAGATGCCCCCCATTTGGCAATACATCTTTCTGGCCTCCTCTCAAGTGCCAGATCATGATTACCATCCATTCTGCGATCCTTTACTAGGGGACAGACTCAGGAACCCGACCATTCCATCAAACATAGGGCATTGACCCGCTCCCCAGGTGAAAGATTGAGCGCTCCTCCATTGCCACTTTAGGCGCTTTAGCGCTGGAAGATAGGATCCTGTTACTCCAGGTCCGTCAGATAGGGATAGGCCCCGGATGTCAGAACGAAATTGAACATACTCAAAAGGAGGATGTGGAACTGCATATAAGTGACACCATCGGCATTCACATCCCCCACCAGGCAGCTTCTACTCTTCGGCATCCAATAGCTCATCTTCCCTCCTACCCAAAATGAATGGTATGTGTCCGCCTTGCATAGTTATCTTCCCGCTAATGCGAAGGTGTACAGACTCTTGCATGCACTACAACAACGCTTGCGTCAAGATCTTTGGCCAGGAGTTCGAGATTGAAGTTCACGAACTAAGCAATGGGTCCTGGGTGGCCAATGCACGAATTCTTAGTGGTTTGCTTGTTCCTTGAGCTCACCCGGATATTACTGAAAGAGAAAGTATAGATGGGCACCTTATCCACATGGGGGACGGCACTGGGCGCAGCAAACAGGCAGCAAAGGATGTTGCAGCAGCCCAGGCGTATGAAAAGCTTCGTCTTATGTATGGTGGGGCGTACAGCCTTCCTCAACTGGCGTAATTCATACTTGATTTGAGATCACATTCTTCATCCGTATTGTGCAAGTAGATACGGCTCTTTAATTATCCATTATTCATTTAGTTATCCTTTTCAAGAGGCGCTGGGAAGCCCCATGAGGGTCACACTCGTCGGATCCTATGTTTATTACACTATATTTATTGATAAAGATATCTTCGACAGAACGGCCAAACTGCGGAGAGTTATCTGCTCCGCTGTTCATATCACAATGGTAACTACGCATATATTAAAGAAGATGAGGATCCTGAAATTCTTTTCCCCGAATCCGATCCGTCATGGTGCTCGTTGTGTTTGTCCTTTCGTGGGAAGCGAATGAGCAGTTCACCATTTTTGTTCCGTCTGCATTGTTGAGCGCAGAAGTCATCCGTAGCTTGATGTACTTCTTTCGTGATATAATGATAAGGTATACTCAGCGGGACGCTAAAATCTTACCACCCACTGCTCCTCTTAATATATGATAGATCAGCACTGAAGACCCGGAAGGGTACTGACTGAAGAAGTTTGAGGTGAGTCGGTGGCTGTGATTCCTGATGTTTAGCGCTAAGCGCCTGAGGTGAAGTCTGTGCCTGGTCACTTTTGCAAGGCAAACGTTCCTCATCTGCAGCTTCAGCCACCGCGCATAATTTCGCTGGCTCACAGCCGCGACAGCACACGTCGGCCAGTTCCATATCATCTGCAAATGCGAAAGAAGGTTTCGCGGGTATTTGTGGGGACAGGTGCCCCTCCTCACTTTGTTCTACGTATTTAGGAGCTCTGAAAGCGCTGTACAGGCGAGGAGGGACTGTGTATATAGATGTGGCTGAAACTATGTAGTAGATAGGTAGCTCCCATCCCAGGTAAACAAGGCATCTGCCTCCCTCCATACATTGTAAGCTTGAACTAGCTCTCTTTGGAAACGTCGCACAGAAGAAAACACGCTTTGTCGTTCGCACATTCGCCCAAGACAACCCTCTATCAATCAGCTACACAAACCGCTATTTCAATCCAATCATATACCATTAAAAACAAAGTCAAACTATCGCTAAGTCACGTTAATAACACAATCTTTAAAAGAAACAAAAAGAAAAAGGCACAACTCGAACACAAGCACCCACTTCACCCCGAAAAGAGAGAAAAAAGGGACATCGAATCAACCTCCGGCTGAATCCCAGCAACAGTGTGACTCTCAGCAGGTGGCAACTTCTCCCAGTTCCCGTTCCTTTATATCCCTCCTATTTCACGAACCCTCCACCTCCACCTCCCTCCGTAGACGGAGAAGACCATCCATCCATCACAACGCAACAACAAGATAAAAACGAGGAGAGCACATTGGCTGCACACACTCCAGGTGCGGAATACAGGACATGATACTCACCGTCAACAGCTTCAAGCCTCTACAGTACGCCACCGGCGGAGGTGTCGACGGGGGCTGATACCCTTTGCTTGTTCGTAAGGTCGAAGGTCGAAGTCGTCAGTTGTAAGTGGTAGGTTGTACGTCGAAGCCGAGTTAAGGTCGGAGTTGGTAGGTCGTAGTCACAGTCAACAAGGTCGTAAGCCGTAGTCGCAGTCGTAATACCAAACGTCGTAGGTCGTAGGTTGACAGTCAACGTCGTAGGTCGTACGTCGAGGTCGAGGCCAAGGTCGCATGTGGAGGTCGCGATTGAGGTCGTATAGCGTAGTCCAGGGTTGTAAGAGGTCGAGGCTGGGGGTTGTAGACGTAGTTGAGGCGAAGTCGAACGTTGTAAGGTCGTGAATCCAAGGTCGCCATCGCAGGTCGTACGTCGTATGTCATAGTCGAACATCGAACGTCGTAGGTCGTAGTCGAGGTTTTAGGTCGTCGAAACTCGCAGGTCGTAGTCCTAGTCCTAGTCGTAGATCGTTCATCGTTGGTCGCAGATCACAAATCGTTCGTTGTTCGTAGGTAAATCGGAGGTGGTAGTCAAGGTCGTAGATCGTGATATAGTCGAACATCGTGGTCGTAGGGCGGAAATCGGAACTGAGTCGTACCCATAGTCCAAGTCGCAATCGATTCCAAGTCGTACACCACAGGTCAAAGTCGAACGCTGCATGTCGTAGGTCGTAGGCGGAGTTGAAAGTCGAATATCGCAGTCCCAAACACATACGTACACAAAACATTAATATCACCCGAAATTGTGCAAGTGTAGCCACTTCGAATAATAGTCTTCCTCTCCTCATACAACGAATAAGCCTAAATCGGGAGTTCGTCAGTACATCTGAAATATGCCCTCCTTTCAACTTTGTGAGAAAAACCCACGTATATAGAAAGCACGGTCAGGACATCAACTTCGTACCCTTTTATGTTAGTAATGGGCGTCCAAAGCCACGTTGCAAGATAAATCGATAAAGGGCCACAGCTTTTTTTTTCGAACTCATCGCCTTCCCTTCCTCCTGCATCAGAGGCCCGGGTTGTATAGCTTGCGTTGGGTTGATAGGCCCGTGGACTGGATCTGAGCAGGGAGGCAGAGCCTGAGGTCCAAGCATCTTGGGTGCACTTAATGAGCCATGACCCGGGTCGTCAATGAGGGTCTTTGAGTTCTGAGGCTTCTAAAGAAGAAGATGCGGTACGTCCCATTCAGTTGATCTGTAAATATAGTCACGAGCAATGACATACCTGGTACTCCACCCACCCCTCCTTTTCCACTAGCTCCGGGGCTCGATCCCGTCTCTGTGCCGACTCATGCTCCCAACCTCCATCTCGGAGCTGCAAATTCGGAGCACAAAGTACCCTACCGTTGCCAACTCGCCGGATGAATGGGAGATCGTCGAGGCGCACCCTTTTGCCTTTGTTTACGCCCAATCGGCCCACACAAATCTCGTACTTGGGCATGCTGGGAGAAGGGACGAGTGAGGTATGAGTAAGAAGTGGCGACTCGTAAGTACGTCGGCTACCAAATGCGTTAAGGTATGCCTCAATGTTCGAATAGGGTGGGCCCTCACGCAGCTGAGAAGAAGTACGAAGAATTGGGGCCTGAGCCTCAGGATACGCAGTTGGCCCTGGTCGGATCCAGCCAATGGCCCTGCCAGCACTCGAAGCTCCTTCGAGCTGCCACCACACGCCGGCGGAGGCTGGTCCGTAGATATCACAAATTCAGGTTTCAGAGACGGCCAACCAAAATCAGATCTCGTCGACGATGGGCGCACCTGTAGAAGGGTCCAACGGATCGCTGTTGGAGGAAGGATGATGCATGGCCTCCTAGCAGATCTACTGGGTTTGGGATGGATGGGAGATGGCTCTTTAGCCTGGGTGCGTACCAATGAGTTTCACATCTTCCATAATCCACTTGGATGTGTATATGCTCACCTAGTAACGACTATCAGACAATCCCAGCTCCCCTGCCCTCAAAGTCAGCTCCCCCGCTGCGGAAGGTATGTTTTGAGCTATGGTTCTGAAGAGGCGAACGTCGATATATACCGCCATTCTAGCCACTCCGCCATCAGTATACGAGGCTCAACAGAGCCTGAAATCACACTTTTTCATCTACTCAGTCCAGCAGGAGAAATAAATCCATTCCTCAGCGACTAGAGCTAGGCGATATCCAGGCGGCCTTCGGACCCCGTCCTGAGCAATCAGGACCGTTTGAAGCGTCGGCCTGGTGGGAAGACGAAGGAAGACAATGGATGTGGGCGATAACGGATTCGCTTCGCGATTGGTTCGCGATTTCGGAGCATGCTGTCATCCTTACTTCCTGACTTATGTAATTTCGTTCTGATTTTTCCGTTGTCTAAATCTGTCTAAATTCAAAGTTTACTTTGACGTGAGCTTTCACTTCCCTTCGTTGTCTCAATGACGGGTGTTTATATTCTTCACTCCGAACGGCTGGGTCCCAGTGGTTCCACAGTGCATTATTCATGCAACACCTCGAGGGGATAAATGAGCCTGAAGGTTTAGGGGGAGGACGACCACCTACGTCTATTGTCACTGTGAGGAGCTGATAACTATGCGATATTCAGGCACCCTTAGGGCCCCGTCCTGACTCCCGAGCAATCAGGAGTGCTTGAAGCAAATGCCTGTCAACATAATCATGGGTGTCGGTGATAACAAGAACGATCACCAGTTAAATTCGAAGATGGCATCCTTAATGACTGGACCATGACACTGGAAGAGGAAATCATGGCAGAGACACGTCGGGGGGCTTGAATGTCGTGGGCCCAATTCCTCCTCCAGGCCCCCTCTCTTACATGGCTTGCGATCCGTGGAAGACCGTTTCGACCGTCACTAGCGAAGAAAGAGAGGTAATCCACTTCCGTGCTTCGAAATCATTCCGCTATTCCAACTCGACCTTTGACGAATTTGCAGAGCTTGTCGTATCCTCCCTCCACACTCCCACACTCAACCAAGCTTCTCCATATGGCATATCCGGGCGCTAGACTCCCGTCCAACCAGAGCCAGGGAGAGATTTTTGAACGTGATACAAGACGCACGGCCGCACCTCTCCGCTCTCCGCTCACTCGTCCTCTTCAACTGCAACTTCCGCTACGATCTTGGATTCCTTTATTGACGTGTGGGAGGTCTACATCCTCTACAGGCGGGTACCATGCGCGCCACACTAAAATGCTTTTGCTGATGTATTTTGGACCTCATCGAGTACGAACACAAAGAGCGGTTCGAAAGGTCATTAGTGCTTGTGCTCTGGGTGGTAGCAACGATGAGAACAATTGCACCTTTATCAATTCTATGTAGAGTTCAACTCAAATGACATGAGAATCATCTACATATTCTTTATGGAAGTTTCTGAATCACTACCCACGATGCACGTTGACAGTAAAGACTCGGTCGACACCGGTCAAATTTTCTGATGGGCGCCGGAGAAGCATCGTACTAGAAGTCTCGTGAAGACTTTCGACTTCGACTCTACTCGGCCCGATAGAACTTGACCCTTCCATAGAAAACTAGAACGAAGATGCTGGTAGAAACATCGAGACCGCTCTCAAGATTCAGTCCCTATGTGCTGTCTTGTGCTTTTGTATGCTCTAGTTGAGGGTGACGTCCCCAGATCCGTGTAACCCGCTTAACGTTTCGGGCCCTGACTCACGGATTCTCAATGTAGAAGAAGCAAAGCAATTGAAGTCCATATTGAACAGACTATAAGACAGAAAGTTAATGATTATTATCGTTACGCAAAGGTGACTTTAACATCGGTTAGCCCAATACTAGTATCCTGCATCTGTTCAGGATATAAAATCTGTCCAACATAAGCCCTTGTCTGATGCAAGAATCCGAGCCTCCTTGGGAAACTGACAAAACGGTTAGACTAGTGATACGTGAGTAAATAGATATTTATTTTGCCGTAAATTTCCTGGTATGGGTCGCGAGATCTTCCAATTCTGGTTTCCAATTCAGCGAGAGAAGCTCGAAAGGACTAAATGGAAGGGGACCGGGGTTTCAAGTCAAGGCCGCTTCCAAGGACGGAGTCCCACTCGCTGCAACGTGGCAGGCTATTTTTTTGTGTGAGAATGTTTCAATGTTCCAATTCTCGGGTTCTCGGCCATTGGCCCATGTCCGAGAAAGGTAACGATTGGATTTTCTACTATGGCAGTTGAGTCTATTCGAATTCTCAGTTTTAATAAAGGCAATGACTGAGGAAGGAGGGAAGGAGGAATCGGAATTAAACCATGGTCTTATCGGTCGGAGGTGTAGAACATGCGCTGTCGGATAACAATAGGCTTACAAACCCGAATTCCGGAGATTCCTCCCAGATGAACAAATGGAAGCGGTGTGTACCAAAGCACCACGCCTCCCCAAGCTCGAAAGTGGGTTGGTGTTTGAACACAATTTGCCGCCACCGTGAGCTAAAATTGCGCCCTGCTGACGCTAAAAAGTCTGGATTGAGTTTGACTCTCAAAGGTCCATTTACCATAAATAAGCCGCTTGCAAACGCCATCACCGGAGAGCATGCCTTCCAGGAGATCCGCTGCACATAGGGAGACAATGAGAAAGTTGCTGTGAACGACATCTATAGGGGGAACTGAATAGTACAAGGACAAGAGGCAAACAATAGCTATGATTGTGCACGCGCAATATAAAATGAGACTGTGATGAGGACATGAAGCATATGGTAGAGCCATGGGATCTCAAATCAAGACTGAACTAGGCCAATGGAGGAAGGGTGTACTGGGTTCCAAAAATGGTGGAAAGATGGGCATATGCCTGAGCTGCTGCACCATCCCTTGCGGCCTGGCGACTCAGCCCGGTTGTCATCCCTAGGGTGAAAATGTGCCCACCTGCATTTTCTTTTCAGTCATGTGTTCATGACCTCAAGAAAAAAAACAAACCGCTAGGAATCTGTGCTAGGGCCTGCCAGATTTGACTGTTGATCTGATAAATGATAATAGGAAAATTCCGGCCAAAGATGAGCAGGCAAGCATTGTTGTAATGTGTGTAGAAATGCACATGAATTGGATGTCTGCTGGAGAAGGAAGTAGGGGTGTTGAGGGTGATACTTCCCGCCCAATTGTTACCTCTGGAGAGAATGGGTTCCAAGCGATGCGCTGAGCATAGGTGCATGTTTTGAGCGTTGGTAATAGAGCTGTTAACAGTAGAAAGACTTACCACTATCACTTCCTGTCATATGTGATCCTCCAAGACAGATAATGGGTGTCATGTAGATCTCACATTGGTACCATTGTAATTGGGAGTCGCACTGTAAGTGCCGCCACCGGCGATTGTGACGATATTCATGTCTCCAGTGGATATGCAAGCTGCTAGGCGGGTGTCGCGAACAGTGCAACACTAAACCAAAACACTAACTGACTTGGGAGCGGAAGAGACTAGTTGCACGGGGGAGCAACTAGAAGATGGGAAGAGA
>FTPT01000235.1:0-44284 GCA_900156845.1 Coprinopsis strossmayeri
ATAGTCTTTGCCTCTGTGCAAGAAAGTGTTGTTTGACAGAGAATGCAGCCTGTTGAAGACTGGATATAGATGAACATTGGATGAATATAGATTCTCCTGCTCGGCTTTTGCCGAACGATGATTGCCATCAATACTGCCGCTTGCAGTCGTCGCTGGTCAAGTTAAATTAGCTTTTCCCCTCTGGTCTCCACCTCAATAGTCGGCTTACTCTCCAGTTACCACACTTGATGGTAGAGGGGATCTAGTCATGGATAACGGCACATCTATCTCTCCTCCTGATCCTCGGCTAGCTTCCTATACCCTCGTGGACGATCCCTTGCCTGATGACCTCGTTCCTGTACTGTCTACCCATCTGAACCGGTTGAATCGGTCGATCCTTGCCTTTGACAAAGAGTTGGCAGACTTAGAAGTGGGAAAGAAACGAGATGCATTTGCGACAGAAAAGTCTCGTTGGGCCTCACTTGGTGGAATACGTCTGGTACCAGTCGAAGTGATCGGCCGCATCATTCGGTGCACCTTGGAGGCGTTAAAACTCGACTCGATCGAGATTGTAGAGACAAATCCGATAGATATGAACAACCTTCGACTTGTGTGCAAGAAATGGAACGAAGCCGCTGTGGCTACGCCCGATCTGTGGCGGAGCCTTCATCTGGATCTTGACTTGTGGGAGAATCCTGGTCAATCCGAGATATCCTTGTACCAATTCGTCGACATATGGGTCGGACGAGCAGGGAATGGGGGGCCTCCATTGAAGCTATCGATCGCTGGATCCAAGCGAAAGCCCATACGGCAAGGCGAAGCTCGATCGAAGCATATGGGAACCCAAATCGCAAACATCTTATTTCGCGAGGAACGAAACTGGGTCCGGTGGCACTTCAATTCTGTCCTGATTCGCGATTTGGCTCGCGTATTCGATGGTTTATTGGGCCTTTATATGCAATGCGGCTCGATCCCGTCCCCTACAGGGCTCGGCTGGATAGCGTCTTCTGACGTGTACTTCGACGTCGTCTGCAACCTGCAAGATGTCGCGTTGCACGAAGAATGGGACTCCTCCAAACTTCTATCATGGTCACAGGATTTGGAGTGGAGAAGCATCTTCGTATTTCGTATCAGGCCTATGCATACCGTTCGTGCGAATACCCATGGAAGCTTCCTTTCCCCAGCTTTTGCGCTTCATGCACATACGGGGACCGTACATCCATAACCTCGCGAGCATCTTTACTCTACCACTCCTCGAAGAGGTGGTCTTGGAGTCGACGGAGGCTTGCGACTTCTCTGTCCCAGAAAATGAATTCATAACAAACCAGTCTCTTCAACGCCTGGTTCTTATCGGGGTTGCGCTAGTCACAAAAATCGACGCCCTCTTCAGCAGCCTAACCCTTCCTTCACTCAATCTTCTTCAGCTATGCAACTTTGCCTCGTACGATTTCATTCCCATCTGGCCCGAAGGCGTCATCAGGGCATTTTTCGACAGAAGCTCTGTGTTACCAATTTTCGGCTGTCACTAGAACATAGCAACGCGCCTCACAGCGGGGTCGCAGCCATTGCCGCGCAGTTTGCAAGCGCAAAGATAGCTTGTCTGTACATCGACGACACCGACGCCGTCTGTGCGAAGAATCCCCAAGCATTGTCTATCCTTTTCCAGTACACCGATGCCATTGCATGTAGCAAACCCCCGAGATTGCGAGGCCTGACAAGCTCGACTCTCGAACGCTTTGGGATGGTGCCTCCTGAGGACTCGGTGGGAAGTTCTGAAGAGTCCAATCAACGAAAGGGTTTGTATTTGCCCGACACTACCGACGGTCGTGTAACGGACATTCTTGGAGCCGTCCTGGATGTGCACCGTTTGTCTCGAGAAGCATTACATGAAATGTTCACGTATGGTATCCAAGGACCCCAGCACCAAAACCGTCTTGCAAAGGCAATGTCCTCTTTCTAAACAATATAAAGTGTATAGTCCAAGTCCCTGTTTTTATTTAACATCTCTTGCAAAATCGTGTTACTGAAACTTGTGTATAGTAGTCTACCCACAGGTAGTAGCTGATGCAGAAAGCTATCTTCAATCATAAGCTAGCAAGTGGGAAGGGCAGTAGGCGGACCACGTTGACTAGCTTGACATCTTTGGTGATTTGGCCGCCTTGCCAGTTCTTCCTATTCTTCGTACGACTCAGGCTAGTAGTGCTTCTACTAGTGGCAGTGAAAATTCCTCATTGCCTGAACATTTGCTTTTATACAAGATCCTGGCGTCTATAGGTCTGAGGTAGGTCCAGCCACTACTACCATTTTACCGTCATTTTGGGCTTTACTCATGTTTCGAACCGCGGTATACAGGCTTACACAGGGCGTAAATGGCCATGCAAACCGCGGAGTTTCAACATATCCCTCAGTGATTCCGCTTCCAAGTTTTCGAACGCTCAAACTCCACACACAACTCCTCCTCCTGCATGGTGGCGTACTACTATATCATTGAAAGCGACTGACACCGTGGTCATATGCGCCAAACTTCTTCTCGTCATGGAAACATGTGTCTGTACCTGGTGCTCCGGCCACGGTGAGACATGAGCTAAGTACATCATGATAGAGATTCGGGAAGGCTTCAACTGATGTTACTTGGGCTTCTAGATAATGTGTATAGAAATTTCAAAAAGATCATCGGATGATCTTGGACAGTGGTAAGTATAGATGCTGGCAGATGAATGCCAACCTCCGCCGATCAAAACCGGAAAGTACTAAAAACATACGAAACCTTCAGCCTTGAGGCCACGGTTCTAGGAGGGAACGTGTTTGTCCGTACTAGTAGCCTTTTTTGAATCGAGGCTTTATATGCAACACACACCCCCCGAGTCCTTCCACTCGGTCCTTCGATGCTCGCCGTTCCTCCCGCACTACTAGGAACGACACCACCTGTCCACTGACTTGAACCATAGTGCCTGTTCGCTCCTTCGATTCAAGAATGGTGACTCGGAAAGCTTCAATGTTCCAACTCTATGCGCTGCTTTTGTCGTCCTTCGTATGTGCTTACGCGGTGCCACATGCTATCGAAGCGATAGCAGGACGGGACAGTCGTATTTCGAAGCAGCAATCCTCTGTGACCGACATTCGTTATATTTCCCCTCGGTCGCCACAGGAAGCCGAGCCTTCCGACGCACCGACTTCCATCACTCCAGACACCCCAGACACCGAAGCAACAACCAAACCAAAGCTCAAAACCTCCAAAACCTCGTTGGCAGTCCAGATTGCCGTCCCAGTGTCCATCTTCCTTTGTATAGCAGTGATAGGCGGACTATGGGCCGCTCAGCATAGCAAATGTTGTGGGGGACGTCAAAAGGGATCAGATATATTGGATCATGAACCTAACGATCCGGAAAGAAAGGAGAAAGAAAAAGGGGGAGTCGGAGGGGTAGTGGAGCGTGAGCATCCAGTGCGACATGATCAACATCGTCATCGTCCGATACCACTAGACACTGCTAGTGACGACACGAAACGCCGGCCCCTAGAGTCGCATGTTTCGAACGAATCGAAGAGCCAGCGGATGTCGATGAACAAACAGAGATCTAGTGTACGGAAAGAACCTGATGTTTCGTTGCATCGGCAGAGGTATGATTCTGTGGTCGTTCAAGTAAAACCTGATGGAGAAGGCCTGGGGGGAACGAGGGTCGAAGGGAGCAACAACCGTGACTTTTCGAATCCAGAGGCTCCAAGTTATGCTGCAATAACCAGTGCTTTCGGAAGGTTTTAACGATAGTTCATATGGATGGTTGGAAGTCCGAAGATTGTTGTGAATGAGATGGGACTGCAACCAGGATGATATCCTTCTGTGAGTAGTTAGTTAAACTGAAGCTAGTACCATTTCAAAAACCGATGGCCGAAACAAACGACCTTGGTATTAATATTAATAAATAATGCCGTTAATTCCAAGGATTCAGGACGTGACGAAAAGTGGAACCGGCAAAAAGCATGACCGAGGCAGGGGTCGAACCTGCAATCTCCTGATCGCGATGCTTCTGAATCGTAGTCAGACGCGATGCCATTTCGCCACACGGCCGTTGTGCTAAGTGTAAATTAATTAGTCTATAGAGCCAGATTCAGGGCCCTGCAGCAGACGGTTCTCGCTGATGGATTTTTTGATCCTCTTCAGTGGTTTCTCTCTTCTTTTCATGGATTGGCAACGTTGCTCTAGTCTCACATCAATGGAACTCTCTGCAAAGATATCACCAAAAGGAAACTCAGAACTCGGCTAGGAACGACTATCGTCTATTTTGAAAATCTTTTTTACTAGTCTAGTCTGGTCGGTCTCTGCTACCTGTCTCTGTTTTCCTGGAGCGAGTCGTTGCAATCCGGGCTAGGATGCTGGGGCGATGCGTCATATTGTTCATGAAAAAGTCTAGAGGACTGGACTAGCGATTGATAGCGGGCCCATTATTACTGCTTGTTTTCGAGCGACGGGGGCCTTCCTATCTTGTTTTTAGACATGGCTGGTCCTTCTGAAGATTTCCCCCTGGAATCCGCCATGGCAGTCGCGAAGCTGGGTAACAGTGATGTATTGAAGGAGCTATCACCCGCCGAACGAACGCCTCGCGAAATTCTCCACCAAATTCTTTCCATCATCCGCCCCGTCTTCAACATCTACCATGGTTCCGCAGTGCTCGGCGCCTGGGTCTTCAACGCTCGACAGAACGATTTCTCGATCTACCTCTCTTCTATGCGGTTTTTCTTGGGTCTACGACTGGTATCGAAGATCTGGAATGGCGTCGTTGCGGGTATAGCTTACAAGGAATTCATTATTCCTACTAGGTTCCCGGTTCTACGGTCGACGGCTCATGGAAGCATCCCCAGCATCCCCAGTGTGCCAAACATGACTAGGAGGATTACGAATCCGGACATGCCGATTCGGAGAATTATCAACTTTTTGCATAACCTTTCGGATTCGGCGAGTGCGTTGACTGAGAGCGTGCGATCCCTCGTTCTCTACGACTTTTGCCATCCTTTCGGACCAAACAACCATGCCGAGGAACAGCAGCTTATGAACGCGGTCATCGCCAAGTTTGCAAAGTCGGATATCAGGACTTTGCATTGTTATGGGAAGGAAACGTATGCGTTTCCTAGACGTAACTGGGTGGACGAGACTTTACCCAGGCTAGCATCGTCTCTGGAAAATCTCTCGTTTGACGCTGTGGACCGGAGGACGATCTCGTACGCGTTGATTACTTTGGGACCATACATCAAGTTTCTCGAGATTCGGAATCGGTCGAGGCTTTCAGATCATGACTATATCGCCAATCCAAACTCCAACTTTCACCTCCCTGCTGAAATGGCGTGCTTGGAGACGTTGAGGTTTGTGAACGTTGCCGCGAATCTTGTCGAGTTTCGGAGTCTGTTTTCTCGGATTGGTGGAAGGCGACGGCGAAGAATAGGAGGTCTGGTATCACCTCCTCACGACGACATTCAAACATCAATGCAATCATCGCTTCGAAGCCTGGCAGCTGTCCAACTGTTCGTTCTGAATGATCATCCGCCTGCGCCTACGATCCCTTTGACGGATGTGGAGTTTTATGGTCTTCTCGAAATCAACAACATCGCTGATAACTTGACGTATCTGTGGATTGAACCTGGTGTTCTAAGCAAACATGATGTTTATAACATGTGGAAACCGGAGATGGTGACAGAGATTGTGAAGAGGTGTCCTCGACTGACGACGTTTGGGTATACCTCCTATGTTCACGAGGATCTTGCAGACAATCTCCCTTTGGGTCTGGAACGGCTTTCGCTGGCATTGCGGCCAGAGTTGCATCTGTCGACTGTGTCGAAGAGTTATTTGAAGAGTTATGAGAGGTTTGCGGAGTTTGTGGAGAGAGCGAGGTCAGGTGGAAGACGAGCCGGCTTATCGTTGAGGAAATTGACGGTGCTATTGAGCGGCCAGTTGCAGCAGAATCCGGGGTTTTGGAGGCTATCGTTTGAAGAGGTTGATGAGATATATTCCGCTGGGAAAGAGGAATTTGAGAGTATTTGTCGTGAGATGGGGATTGAATTATGCTTTGAATCGGTGTAGTGCGTGAATGTATTCGCGACAATTAATAGGGGTCGTGTGCAAATGACGGTTGCCAAGGCTGCCGCGGCGGGCGCTCAAGCGCAGATCGACAGATTTGGTTGCCACCCAACACCGAATTGATTGGTTCCATTTTTATCTCACAGCGCTGTTTCTCTTCTCCACCACAACGACAGCGACGAGTTCAACGACCCCAACGACAAGCTCAGCGAGACCTCCAATACAGTCGCAATTGATACCCATCACTTATCCCCTGCCATTCGTTTGCTTTCAAGTTCGAATTCGAGTTTTGGAGAGACTTTTTCTGTTAAATTGTCGGAATGTCGACAGAGGTTATCACTCAGCAACCCATCCAAACTGGAGGCAAGAGCCACGGAATCCATGGTATTTCTGGCCGCGTTGGTGGTTTTCTGAAGGGGAGAGCGAGGAAGCAGTCGCAGGAGTTGCAGGCGGAGGTAACGCCCAAGGAAATAAATGGGGAGCAGAAGGCCGGTAAGTTTATAATAGAACCTCTCCTTTCTTCCCAGCTCTGAAGACTTAATTGAGCTATAGACACTCCTCTCTATCGACGTTATGCAACGTCTGCTGCGAATGCCTTCCGTTCCAAGTCCAAGAGCAGAGAAGGCAGTAGGGAAGGGAGCGCTGGACCCCAGCCCCCGTTACCCACTGAAGCCTCAACTCCACCTGGCGAAGAAGGAAAAACAGAGGAAGCCAAGGCGGTGGTAGAAGCAGAGAAACCGTCTGCAGATGATGTAAAGGTGAGTTTAGCTACGACTATTGCCCTTGGACCCTGTTTTGATTATATACCAGGACGTCGCTGTCGTTGACGAAACGAAGCCTGATCCTCAGCCTGAACAGGCTGTGGAAGGAGATGATAAGACTCCTGAAGCAGAAGCTACGCCAGTTGCAGCTGAACCTTCTTCAGCAAACTCGACTACTTCCTCGGCTGTCAAGCTTGTCCGCCGCATCTCGAGTCGAGCGGGCAATGTCATTTCCCTCAAGATCAACAAGCAGAAGGCTGTGGCAGAGGCCACCGATGGTGAAGAACAGTCGCCAACCGCCGATGCAAGTCCTGCTTCACCTCCAGTCTCCAAAGCCAGTTTGCTAGCTCGCCAAGTATCGACCCGCGCCGGAGAACTTTTCACTAAAGCTAAAGCCGGTTCTTCCAAAGAGAAAGAGAGTTCCACAGAGAAGGAAGGGTCAGACGACAAGCCGGCTGGTTCGGCTCCTGCAGACGCAGCAACCAATGCTCCAGCTGAAGAGAAGCCCGAAGATACCCCAGCGCCGAGAGACCAAAAAGATTGGGTCGTCGTCGACGAAGATAAGGGGAAGGAGAAGGAAGGAGACGCCACCGCCACCGAGATCGAAAAACCACTTCCCCACCCTCCACCTCTGGCTCAACGACTTTCATCTCGCGTCGAAGAAATCTTGAAGCCCAAATCTAAAGCTCAGACGAAGGCACCGGACACTTCTACACCAGCGAGCACCGACGAAGCAGCCGCTGAACAACCCACTGCGTCGACTCGCCCGAAGCTTACGACAAGGATCTCAAACAAAGTAGGGGCATTCATCAAGGCTTCTGGGGACATACGGTCTCCCATCAGTCCTGCTACTCCTGCGAAGGACGAGCAACCGTCAAAGGACAAAGCTCCCGAAACCGAAGGTGCAAAGTCTGACGAAGCGGAGGTTCCTAAAGCTGAAACTGAGGCTGAGGGTGCGAAGGCGGATGGTAAAGTTGAGGAAGATCCAAAGGCTGTCGAGGAAACCGAAACTACAGCCAAGCCAGACGCAGAAGCTAAACCCGAGGCTGACGTTGCACCCGAAGTTGCACCCGCTCCTGAACAGTCTGAGACAACCGGGACGGCTGCTCCTTTAGCTGAAACACCCGCCGAGACCGCTAAGAGTGATTCTGGTGCAGGAATAGGGGTAGGAAGCTTTGCGAAACTGGGTCGGCATCTCTCCACACGTATTGGCGGGCTAGTCAAGTCCAGGGGTGGCAAGGTTCCAGCAGCTGAAGACAAGGTTGCAGACGCTGAGACGAAGGAAAGGGAGGAAAGGGAAGAAGGCGAGCCACCTGTTCTACCGCCCAAGGCAGAAGATAAGGCTGTGGAAGATGAGGCAAAGCCTGAAGCCGCTGTTGAAGAGGAGGACGGAACGACGAAACGAGCTGAGGAGAAGGAAACTAAAAAGGAAGACTCTCCCAAGGAAGCCTCGACGAAAGCGGTGGTGGAAGGCAGCGCTGAAGACACGCCGGTTGACAAAGAGGAGAAACCTAAAGAGGAAGCGACAATCGAAGAAGGCGTAGCAGCCGCTCCTGTACCATCCTCAAACGAACCTGAGAAGATCATCGAGGCCTCGACTTCCGCTCCCACACATTCGACTCCTCCCCCTCCTCCTCCAACAGCATTCCAATCCAGCTCCACCAAGGCTCGGAAACTTGGCCGAAGGCTGTCAGCTCGCGTTGGCGACTTGTTCAAGGCGAATTTGAAGAACGCCAAGGGTGACAAGGAGGCTGGAAAGCCCAAGGAGGAAGGAAAGGAGGTTGAACCTCCTGCTCTTCCGCCTAAAGATGAAACTGATGGGGATGATAAGGTGAAAGAGGAGGATGGGAAGCAGGAGGTAGGGAAGGTGGAAGAAGATGTGAAGGCCCAGGCGGAGGAAGAGAAAGTCGAGAAGAAGGAGGAAGAAGTCAAGGAAGCGAGTGCCCCTGAACCTGTCATCGACGGTACTGCTGCTGAGGCTGTCGAACCCGAACCTTCCAAGCCCGTCGAAAAGAAGGACGAGGCTCCCGCCGAAACCGCCCCCGAAGCTACTCCTACCGCTGATTCCGAATCCAAAGAGGCCAAAGCAGCTTCGGAAACCGATAGCGCTCCCATTGCCCAAGACGCCCAATCTCCCGAAGGAGCAGAGGGGGCGACTACCACGGCTTCGCCTCAAGCCCGTCCTTCCAGCTTCGCCAACCCGAAGGAAAAAGCGAAGAAGCTTGGACGTCGACTATCTGCTCGTGTGGGAGATTTGTTTAAGAGGGAGAAGGAAAAGGAAAAGGTCAAGGTTGAGGGAGACAAGGAGGAGGAGGAGGAAGCGAAGCGTTCTGAGGAAGAAGCAGCCGAATCGTCAGCGAAGGTTGTGGATACCGACACCACCAAGGCTGGCGCTGAAGATGCGTCCAAAGCTGCTGCAGCTGAAGATTCGAAGGAACAAGTCAAACAGGACGACGCCGCCACCGAGCAAAAGCCTCTCCAGCCTCCCGACGCGTCCGATTCTACTGAAGCCGTCGAGAATATCGAACATCACGAGCCTGAGCAACAACAGCCTGAAAATGCTGCTAGTACTGGTACTAAGCCCCCGACGGAGGATGTCACTGAGAAGCAGACTCAGAAGTCTAAAGATGGGAAACCTCTTCCTACCAAGCCTTCGAAATCTGCGCGAGCGAAAGAAGTGGCGCTTGATGCCGGTCGACAGTTGTCGATTCGTGCGACTGAGCTGTTGAAGCCCAAGCCTAAACTGGAATCTACTTCTAGTTCGAGCAGTGGGAAAGCGGCGGTGACAAAGTCGAAGGAGGGTAGTTCGGAGGGTCCAGCTCCACCTCCAGCACCGACAGACAACGAGGCGCAGAGTGCCGCCGATGAAACTCCTGCGGCTCCTCAACCTGAGGCTGCAGCAGACTCGACGACACCGGCCGCCAAGGATGCCTCTGCTTCTCATCCGCCTGTCTCTTCCTCTGGAACTCGATCTCGGAAGGCCAGTGACTTGGGAAAAAGGTTATCGATGCGCGTTAGCGAGGCGTTCAACTTTGGAACATCTAAGGGCAGGGCTGCTGAAGGTCCTGCTCCTCAAACTCCTCCCAAGGACGAGAAGGTTCAGCCTCAAGACGGGGTGAAGGCCGATGATGGTGCGAAGCAGGAAGAGCCTGAGGGCGAGACCTTGGATGATGCTGCCAAGCAACTTGAAGACAACACGACTGCGGACGACCAAGAGACGAAGCCTGTCGTCTCCGAGAAAGAAGCTGCGCCGAGCGATGATCTGGCCGGGGTCGAGGCGGACAAGAAGGCGGCGGATGCTCCGAGTTCGAATGGTGAGACAGCTATCTCGGCCGCCGAGACGAAACGGAAGGCCAGGCTGAGTCTCAAGCTCCGTGCTCCTAAACTTCCATTCAGCAAGAAGAAGGGTGCGGCGAAGGGAAGCGAAACCCAGGCTGCCCCTGATGTACCACCGAAGGAGGAGGATGTTCCTACAGGAACGCCCACCGCCGATAAGGAGCTCGCTGAACCTACACCGGAGGTTCCATCCAAGGACGAATCTGCCAAAACTGTCGAAGATGAAAGCGTTTTGGACACAACGCAAGCACCGGTCGGGTCTCATTTAAAGGAGTCTGCGAATCAATCTGCCACGGAAGCGGCAGCGGATGAAACTCAGACTAATAACGTGGATCAGGAGAAGTCAGACACGAACGGTCTGGCTGATGAGGCAGAGGGGTCTTTGAAACCGTCTGCTACGGATAAGGATGGAGTCGCCCTTCCTGTTCCTGTTCCTCAGAAGGACGACGCGACTGTAGCAGCTCCCGTTTAAGCGGGAGCCTTTTCCACCTTTCTTTTTTAAAATTTGCTTTTCGATATTTTTATGTTCTGTCTTTTTTTTGGCGATTGTGTTTGTGTTATACCCTCTCTGGAATCAAGTACCCTATGTTGTAGTCCCCACCGCTCATGTATCATCTTATTTGTACGCTTGTAGGCTATAGCCGCTTGTTACGACTTTACAATGCGGGTTGCTCTTTGTATATGCCCTGTTTTTCCATGATGGATTCATGCTTAGTAGTGTCCGCCTAGGTGGTCGAAACTTTAGAAGGGCAAAATCCACGACGTATATATCACAGAGCGTTCGAAAGTTCAGAAGACCAGCCCTACATGCAATACAAGTACATCGACGTAACGATAGGGTTCGAGAATCTATTTGCCAGTCGCAAGCTGTCCACAGAACTTCAGGACCCCCTTGAAACGTAAGAAAAAGACTGAAGAGAAGGAGGTAATGTGGTGTTGGTACTTGAGGGAGAGAGAAACAAGGTCATTCGTCGTTTTGCATCGTGAGGTGGGTTCATGATGCATGATATAGCTTCGTCCAGGAGCACAGCGGCCGTTCATTCGTTGGTCCGTCCAGCGAACATTTTGGATCTCCCTTGGCCCTCTAGGACTGGCAGGATGTTCGTACATAGGGCAGATCCGAAGATGGTGTTCTTGTGGATTTACCAGTAGATACGGCGTTCGATGGTTCGACGCCTGGTGTCAATGGCGGGTCGGGTGTAGACGGTGCGCTTGACGCGGGTGACGGCGGGGTACCTACGACGAAAGAGGGTCGAGTCAGCATATGCACGGATGTTGACTGGGGAAAAATATCAAGAAAAATGAAGCAGCAGTAAACGCATACGGCTTGTATGACCAGAGATCAGGTGGAAGAGCCGGGTACGCTGAAGCGAACAACGCCCGCCACGCCCAAGACGGCGTTAACGAACAGCGGATGGAAATGGAAAACAGATGGCGAGAAGGCCTTGGTTAGAGATAAGCAATGCTTAGCCTCTCCCAACGGTTGGCTCCAGGGTTTCTCGTTACAGGGGATCCGCCACCGTCCCTGAGCATCAGAGTGCAATAGGGTCTAGGGTGCCGCCCGCCCGTGCAGGGGCGCTCAACAGTGTTCCCTCCCCATCCACTAGCCGATATGGGCAAACAAAATATGAAGCAAAAGAAGTAGAAAATAAAGAAAAGGAAACAAGAAACGCACCAGGTGTTGTAGACAACTGGCTCCCCGTCGAGTTGAACCTCAATAATTTGTCGTCCAGCGTAGTCGTAGTGGGAGCCAACAACGAGGCCTTCCTGGCGGCCCTTGATACCGTGGCGAACGGCGACGATATCGCCAGGCTAGAAGAGCAAGACTCCGTCAGCACTACATAGCAGACGGCCGCAGCATCCCCACGTACAGCGATGTACTCCTCAGTGGTGTAGGTGGTAGTGACCGACATATTTATCTTCTAGCGGTGGGTTCTTGAGGTGTGGTGGTGGTGGTGGCGGCAAGAAAATTGCTAAGGGTACCCGCAATATATGGGAATTCGAGAACAATTGAAAAGTCAGCATCATGCATCATGGACGTTGCAAACAGAGCCCGCCATCGTCCATCATTCCATTTCGCCGGTCATCGCGTCATCCGAGTCCGACGTGGGATGTCGACTTTCAGCACCCTAGACGTCACCTCGACCTAGGGCGATGACCAGGGGTTGCCTGAAGACGCACAGAGCGAGGAGAAGCCCGCCAAACGATGGGGTCGTCCAAACCCCTAACCCTGCCAGACATGACCGACGTCGGCTGGAACGAGGGCGACAGCGACGACGAGTACATGAGTAGCGCTTACCTGGAGAACGGCGACGATGTAGGGGAGCTCAATGGGTGGTGAACGGATAAGATACAAGGGACGCCTGCGAAAAGCTTTATATACAACCCGGGTGGGATATTCCGGACCCTTGCCTCGTCGTTGCCTCGAGGCTGCCTCGTGCCTCGTGTTCCGATGCTGAGGGAAGCGAATTCCGAATTTCATGATTTCATGATTTCATTCATTGTTCTCCGTCTTATTATCCCTGCCGTTGCATACACGCGAGTGTACATACAAATTCTGTGCAAACTGCAACTAATCGGGTTGACGGATGTTCTGAACTCCAAATAGAATATCTAAAGGCTCGAGCCCCTCACAGGCCTCATCTATCGCCTTGCACTCTGAATGGTACCTAGCGTGGGTTATTCGGCGCGGATCTAGTCAGGAACAGCTGGGAGACTTGAATTTCACGCAAGTCAGACACGAAAGCTTGTAATTTCCGAAATATGGCGTTAAGAAACCATATATTATGAATTTGGGAGATCATCAACAAAGTCTTCGTTCACTTATTGTATCACTACTTCACAACTACTTCAACTACAAATTTATATGAAAAGAAGCATATGTCAGGTTACAAAACTCCCAGAGACAAGCAGTCACAGAGACTAAGCCTACGGAAAGCCGTGATTACCAGGTTCTTGGCCAATGAGAAAGAAGTTTGACGACATTCTTGTTTCCAGAGATTCCTTTGCAAGAGTCAAGACTGTATTCGGTTGGGGAGTGGGGGTAGCGGGAATTGAGTCGGTGTTTTCGTATATCTGAAAGCGTATTGAATTTGGGACGTTCAGGAAACGGCTGTATGGGTTTAGGAAACGGGTGCGTGGGTTTGGGTTTGTTGGGCCGGGTGGTGGGGACATTCCGCGCTGTCGAGGAAAGGGATGGCCGGGTGGTTGGTCGTGGTATCCCTATGATCTGTCTCCGACACTTTGGCTCAACGTACCTAGCAGGCACATTAGTCGAGGTTTACGGGGGGACGAGGTATAAAGTGGGCCTTACATAGTTCGCCCCCATATTCATGTCATCTGTCTATTGGTTATGGATCGTACAACCCCCGGCATAATCATAACGTCCCGGAGAAATAAGATAGAAAATAGAGTCAAAGACTCACGGTGGAAGTTTCCTCCAAAGTGTGCTTCACATATGGTCACATAACTGGAATGCGAAAACATGGCGGACATCATTGCTCGAAGAAGTGGCAATGGTTGGAGGGGGGTTGAAGGAGGATCTAAGCCCTGAGGGGGGGGGGGGGGGGAACAATCGGTTGTCGAGGGAACACCATGCCGAAACTGGCGGTGTTGACGAGCTTCTCATGCGCCCACAAGCTGTCCATGGTACACATGGAAGACTATACGAGACAATTATGTCGCGTGGTAGAAAGCGACCAAGTGCCTCACGGCATTGTTGATTATTGGTACAAGAACTTCCTGTTGGGGAGGGCTTTCAGGCGTATATCATTAACATCTAAATTCGAGGATATAACTTTTCGTACCGCATGCTGCCTTGGTTCCCAGACTCTGTCGGAAGTTTAGCTAGTCCGACGGCAGATCGCTGAAGACTTTCCTACCAAGTTGTTAGGCATGTACTGCCAGGGCGCTGTGCAACAGACGGAGGATAGGAAAGCACCTAGCACAGCCAAATAGAAAATCAATACCAGCGTGCTTGTCGTGCCAACATGGTACCCTTGTGACCTGTCATTGACGGTTGAAAGGTGGATTGTTGCTGCGGGCGTGCTTCGAGAAGCGTTGAACGGGATAGGGCGGTGAATGGAACCGGCACACAGGAAATCGGACCCACCCATCCCCGAGTTCTTGCACGAGTAATTCGTCGAGAAACGTGTGCTGAGACGGAGACGGAGGAAGGCATCGCCCGAGCGAGGTCATCCTTTGACCTCGAGGACAGGACTACCTTTCATGAGCAATGGAGGCTTCGTGTCAACTGCTGTGTATTTTGTATTGCCATGAGTACTACGGGGTGCAAGATGCCAGTATCTCGTATATTGAATAACACATGCGGTCGAGCCGCGTGCCCGTCACAGCAGTTGGTTATTCTGAGAAGTTGGTGCAAAAGAAACCAAGCAGACGAGGTTGCATCGCCAACCTTCCCAAGTGATTAATTTCAGAGCCAAGCGTGTGAGGTAGCTCGTGTGCTGTTGGACCGGCGGTTTAATCGTCTCCAAATCCGATGTCGAATATCGAAAGAAGGTTCAAGTAAAGATAGGTCAGGATTCGCAGGGATTCAAGGAGCAGTATGGTGTTACTCTGCAATACAGCACGCATGATCTGCAGCTTATGCTCGAGTTGAGCCTGGTTTCAAACCTGACTCTCTCAAGTCACTTGGAGAATCTTTGCGGCACAGCAGTCGGTCGTTTACGGTTCAAGCCAGGAGTACTCAAAAAGCCAGTCGGTTCGAGTTGAAGCAGTCCAACTCCATCCCATCACTAGTCGCGCGTTTACACTTAGAGAAACCTCCGCAGTCCGGGTGCATTTAGCTTGGATTGCTCACAGACAGGGCCGCCAGTCAGCAGGTCGCGTAATGGTCCAGGAGGGTGAAAAGGACGACGAGAACGAGGTTGGGGCAGTGACAAGGCAGTGATAAATAAATCCTCGAGCTCGCCGTCGACGACGACGATCAGAATGTTTATTAATTTCGGCTTTCGCCGAACCTAGATAGGGACTTCGTTTAGCGCCAGCATGGGCGTTCGACTTCGATCTTCCATCCGATGCACAGCTCCCTGGCGGTACCTGCCTAACACTGGATGCAGACAAAGAAGAGTCTACAGCAATCTGCCGTCGGTCCGTCTAAATCTCCTGAAGTCTGTGAATAACGACAGCACGACTTTAGTTGGACTAAACTTAAAGTACGAAAGTTGTATCCTCAAATTCGGACGTGAACTTGCATCTGAAAGCTCTTTCCCAACAGGAAACTCTTGTACCAAGTGCAAATACAATGGCCTAAGGCACAGGGCTGTTGCTTAGACGACACTGGACTAGGGTTCGACACATAGCCTTCCATGCGTACTATGGACAGTTTGTGTGCGCACGAGAAGCTCACGGACACCGCCATTTCGGACATAGTGTGTTACTATGTTGCATGGCACTCCCCTTCGCTCTTTGTTTTCGATTAATTAGCACGCTGGCTGGCCACATAAAAAGCCAAGTTTGTTCCTCCCGACAACCCCTTGTTTCCCCCATCACCTTTCAGGGCTTAGAGCCTCCTTGAACCTCCCAACCAATGGCACGTCCCCAAGAACCCGCTACGGCCTCCATGTTTACCAATGCTCAAAACATGACGATTACCGGAGGCGAATTTTCAGCCGCAGGGACCATCCACCGTGAGTTTTCGTCTCAGTTCCCCCGGGACGCTAAACTCAATTATGCTGAAGGCAATACGAACAATCACTATGCAGGTTCCACCGTGAACAACGTCGGAAATACAGAGACCATGAACACTGGGGCAAACTACGGTAAGTCTAGTTTTATCTACTTCATATTCCTCTTCACTTCAGCTGACTTGCTTACCAGGTACCTTCAACCAAAATGTTGGAAGTAGCTCCAACCAATACCTTCCCCAACCACCCATGAATACGTTTCCTTCACAAGGTGCAATGCCTCCACCACCCGAAATGCCCTTCCCTCCCCAGGGTGAAGGCCCGTTCCCCGAGCAACTCAACCCAAACAACCCTTTCACAAATCAGCGCAACCCACACAACCCTTTCAACCCAAGCCTCCGAGTCAACCCACACACGCCAGAAACACAGCACTTCGCCCACCACCCCAATGGCGCCGACGACATCGGAAACAGGAACGACAAGGACACTACCAACAAATCAACCTCGATTGCCTCGATCTTATGCTTCCCTATCCGCATGTTCCTTTTATTCCTGCTAAAATATCTGCCATAATGTGTGGACATGATGAACATTAAAAAGTATAATCTCACCCTTGGTTAGAACGATTGGATAATCTATGCTTTCAGATATTACGACACTATACGAAAATAACGACTTTATGATGCACCTTACTTAGATTTTCACCCACGTACCACTGTTGTCGCTATCATGTGCCTCATCCCATTGGAATGCCTCATCATTTATACTTTGAATGCGTTCTTTTCGACGGATCTAAATGTATGCGCATTGTATAATATATCATTCACTTAAATCATCATCATCCACCCTTCGCGGCCATACTTAGCGCCTGGCATTCACACTTGACCTCGATCCTCCATCTGATGCACAGCTCCCTGGCGGTACATGCCTAACGCTTGATGCAGACAAAGAAGAGTATACAGCAATCTGCCGTCGGACTGTCTAAATCTCTCAAAGTTTGTGAACAACGACTCAGATAACCCTAAAGTTATATCCTCGAATTCGGACTCCGTGAACTTTGGTGATACACATCTCTGGAAGCCTTTCCCAACAAGAAGATCTTGTACATAGACGACATTGGACTTAGGTGCGACACATAGCCTTCCATGTGTCTTATGGACAGTTTGTGGGTGCAAGATGCTCATGGACAGCGCCCATTCCGGCATGGCGTTACTACGTCGCATAGCCGCATAGCATTGCCCTTTGCTCTTTTGTTATCGATTCAAAGCTGGCTGGAGGCCACATAAAAGGCTCGAGTCTTATTCCTCCCGACAGCCGCTTGTTTCCCCCATCACCTCTCAGCGTTTAGACCCCCCTTGAGCCACCCGACCAATGGCCCGTCCCCAAGGAACCGGTACTACGGCCGCCATGTTTCAAAACACCAGTAATACGCACATAAGTGGGGGTACTTTTTCAGTTACGGGAGGAGCTTCCTATGGTGAGTTTCGGTGTCCATTTTCTATTTATTTACCTTCTTGGACCGTTAAACTGAGTTCAGCTCCTGAAGGTTCTGTGACCCATCACTATGCAGGATCCACAGTAAATAACGTCGATAGGACCGAGACCATGACTACGGGGGCAAACTACGGTAAGTCTGGTTTTATCTGCTTCATATTACTCTACACTTCAGCTGATTTGCTTACCAGGTACCTTCCACCAAAATGTTGGAAGCAGCTCCAACGGACCATACCACCCCCAGTCCCATATGCACCCCGGCCATCTTCTTCCACACGCTGGAAAGCCTCCACCACCCAGAATGCCCTTCCCTCCCCAGGGTCCAGACCCTCTCCCCGAGCAACTCAGCTCAAAAAACCCTTTCCTGAACATGTCAAGTGGAAACCCTCCCATGAATCTGTCAGGAGCACAGTACCCAGCAGCCCCTGCATCAGAAACACAGTCTTTCCTTCATCCCAACGGTGCCAACGATGTCGAAAACAGGAACAGGGACGCTACCGACCTTGAACCAACCTCAATTTCACCCTTTTGCATCCCCATCCGCACGTTCCTTTTATTCCTCTTAAAATCTATTCCATAATGTGAAGATATATGAGAACTATACCCTTGGATGGAACGACCGGACAATTTACGCTTTCCGACACGATACTATATGAAAAATTGAAGGACCTTATAATGCAATCCACTTAGATATTTACCCACCTCCCATTGTTGTCGCTATCATGTACCTCGTCCCATTGGCATGTCTCATCGTCTGTACTTTTTATACGTTCTTCTCGACAGATCTAAATGTATGTACATTGTATGATACCATTCACTAATTCATCATCATCCACCCCTCCGAGTCGCGGCCATACCGTAGCATAAGCTGCTGATGCTGCCGCGCACCAACTTGAAAGCCAGAGCATCGATCAAACCGCTTCCTCTGCGTTCTCCATATAACAGTCCGACGTCCAACATCCGTCCTCTATTTCATCGTTGTCGCGCGTTTACACTTGGAGACTGCATTTGCTCACAGACTGAGCCGCCAGTCAGAAGGTGACATAATGGTCCAGGAAGGTGAGAGGTGAGACCCAGGTCGATGAGAACGAGGTTGGGGCAGCGACAAGGCAGTGATAAAATAAATCTTCGAGCTCGCCGTCGACGACGACCATCAGCGTGTTTCGGCTTTCGCCGAACCTAGGATAGGGACTTTATTTAGCGCCGGGCACTCGACTTCGATCTTCAATGCGCAGCTCCCTGGCGGTATCACTATATGCCTAACACTTGATGAGGACAAAGAAGAGTCTACATCAATTTGCCGTCGGACTGTCTAACGTTCGTGGACAACGACAACATGACTTTAAAAAATAAGAAAGTTATATCCCCGAATTCGGACCCCGTGAACTGGGATGATACACATCTAAAAGCCTATTCCAACAAGAAGTTCTTGTACCAAGAACAACTACAATGTCGTAAGGCACATGGGTGTTGTGTAGACATTGGACTACTAGGCTTCGACACATAGCCTTTCATGTGTCTCATGGATGATTTGTGTGCGCGAGAAGCTCATGGACAGCGCCTACTTCCGGCATTTCGTCGCCATGTCGCATAGCATAACATTGCCCTTTGCTTTTTGTTATCGATTGATTAGTGCGCTGGCTAGAGGCCACATAAAAGGCTCGAGTCTTACTATTCCTGCCGCCAGCCGCTTGTTTCCCCCATCACCTCTCAGCGTTTAGACCCTCCTTGAGCTGCCCAACCAATGCCACCTCCCCAAGAGATTGTTACGGCCTCCGTGTTTACCAATGCTCAACGCACGACAATTACTGGAGGCGAATTCTCAGCCTCAGCAGGGGGCATCTATCGTGAGTCCTCTTCTCCATTTTCTATTCACCTTCCCGGAACGAAGTTAAACTCCTGAAGGTTCTGTGACCCATTACCATGAAGGATCCACAGTGAACACCGTCGGGACCACGAAGACCATGAACACGGGGGCAAACTACGGTAAGTCTGGTTTTATCTGCTTCATATTCCTCTACACTTCAGCTGACTTGCTTAACAGGTACCTTCAACCAAACTGTTGGAAGCAGCTCCAACGGCCCATACCACACCCAGCCCCCTGTGCACCCCGGCCATCTTCTTCCTCCACACGATGGAACTTTACCTCCACCACCCGAAATGCCCTTCCCTCCCCCGGGTGAAGGCCCTTTCCTCGAGCGACCCAGCGCAAAGAATCCTTTCCAACAGCATAGCTCAAAAAACCCTTTCCTGAACCGTGACATCCCAAGTGAAAACCCACCCAGGAATTTGTCAGGAGCACAGTACACAGCAACCCCTGCACCCGAAACACAGCCTTTCCTTCGTCCCAACGGTACCAACAACGTCGGAAACAGGGAGAGGGACACTACCGACCTCGAACCAACCCGGGCCTCAACTTCACCCCTTTGCGTCCCCGTCCGCACGTTCCTTTTATTCCTCTTGAAATCTATTTCATGATGCGAAGACATTATGAAAACAATACCTTTGGATGGAACGACTGGACAATCTACACTTTTTAACACGATACTTTATGGAAATAAGGACCTTATAATAATGACGCTTACTCGGATTTTCACCCACCTCCCATTGTTATATCTGCACACATCGTCCCACTGGCATCCCTCATCATCTGACATCTGCACTTTTGTATACGTTGTTTTCGACAGATCTAAATGTATGTACATTGTATGCTATCTTTCACTTAAATCATCATCCAGCCTTCGCGACCTACACATCCTCGATAACCTACTGAAGCTGAAGGGCTGATGCTGCGGCGCCCCAAAGCCAGAGCGTCGATCCAACCAAACCTAGCTCACATCATCCTGCCCCCACACACATGGATAATCAAAAATGACGATTAGCATTTGCATACATCAAACAACGGAGAGGAGGCTGAACATTGAACGCCAAACGCACACAAATATATCAGGTTCAAATACATCCGTTCCTTATCGTTAGTTATGGCTCAAGCTCAAGGTCTATCACAGGAGGCGGCGGCACAGCGTGTACAGGTTTAGGTGAATGTACCTTTGGTTCCTGGTCGTCGTCGGCGGAAGTGGTCGCGGTCTTGGACGATGTACTCGTACTCGTCGTTTCTGGCGGATGTGGACGCGACTTTGGTGACGACGAACTCAAAGGTATAGGCACCGTCCCATTCAAATTTGACACACTAAGCGGCGATTTCGGGATTTTCGCGTTGGGCGCAAGAAGCACAGGTCCTGTAGAAGGTCCTGTCGTCGCCGACAGTGTCGAACCAGGCACCAAGTTAGGCGTACTCCGGTGCGCGTGCGCGTTCCCATTCAGCAGGGCCGCCCCAGAACTCCCCGGTAACGAATGCAAAGAACTCGAAACGGGGTCCAAACTCGCCTCTCTCACCGACGCAGCCGACGACGAAGGCTGCACACTCGAGCTGCGCCCGCGTCCAGCCGCCACGCTCCGAATAATCCTCGGCTCAAATACCTGCGACGTCCCAAGCCCAAAGCCCACACTCCCACTCCCACTCCCGCTCCTGCCCAAATCTCCCTTGTCCTTCACTCTTATCTGACTCTCCTTCACGGATGAGGACGACGAGGCCAAAACGCCCACACCAACCTCACTAACCAACGACCCCACACTCCCATTCAAATCCACAGTCTTCACCTCCGGCTTCAACGTCTCCTCCGACACCCTAGCCGCAGACGGGTAGATCCCAAAATGCGGCTGAAGAGCCCGCTCATAGTACAACATAAACACAGACGAGCCCTCCGCCAACACCGACTCAATCCCGCACTCCCCAACCGAATCATCGCTGATTCTCAACCAGCCCCGCCCAGGCTGCGTCTGACCATCCTCAAACACATACTCGGGCAACTCCATGGAGCCGCCCTCATCATCAACAGCACCATCCTCCAACCGAAGCGGGTCCACAAGCGACGGCGGCGCGAACCTCTTCTCCTTGACCAGCGCCGACGACCGCGGTTTCCGACGATAGCATATATAATGTCCAAACGAGTGTCCCCCGAAATGGCACACAACGGCCGATAGTCGGTATACCGTGCGTGGGGTGCCGTAGGTTGCCGGTGTCGGGGTAGTCGAGCGCGGAATAGCGGGTGGGGGTGTCGAGATAGAAACTGTGGGGACAGTCGAAAGGCTTCCAGAAGTTGTGAAAGGCGTCAAATCGAGCACTTCAGGGAAGACGACTCGGCAGTTGTTTTTGCTGGCATACGAGCCAAAGTGGATGGACCGGTTGAGGTGGAGGGCTAGAACCGGCGGAGGCTAGCAATCCACAGAAAAGGAGAAACGTCAGCACTGCCGATTGTCTCAACCCCGAGTTCAAAAGAGTCAAGCTTACTCGAGCAATCATAGCTTGCTTAGTAGATGCCGGACTGAACACCTTCTCTATCCGCACGTCTTTCAAATCATCTTCGATTCTTCCTTGGGCGAGGGCCTCTCTTACACGAGCCTCGAACTTGCGGACTTCTTTCAAACGGTGTTTCTTTGATTTTGAGGGCTTGGCGTCCGGTTTGGTCGCCTCTTCTAGTGTTGCGAGTTCTTGCTTGAGTCGATTATGTGTAGCCACGAGCGAACACTTTCTGCAAATGCAATCCTTGAGAATTTCGAGTCGAGTGTAATCCTCCAGGCAATCTTCCAGTCGGCAGCTAGCCTGTACCACAACGTCAGGACACCTAACAGTGATTGAACGCCAGAAAGAACATACCGCAAGCCTGGGCAAAGATAGCTGCCAATTATCAAATGCAAAGTGCATGACCGCCTCTGTATACCCACAAATGACACAGCTCCGCCTGTTGGCTGTCAAGCCATCGAAAACAGTCTTGCCAATCTCCTTCATCGAGTCCGATCTCTGCGCGAGGGCGCCAAACCCGCGGTCCCTGAGGCCCTCCTTGTCCACAGCTGCGAGCTCGTTCTTAATGCACTCCGATATGACCTGGAACAGCTCCTGTGCGTCCTGGTGCTCCCGAGAATAGAACAGCGAATTTGTCCTCCCTTCCGTCTGCTTGCTAAGCACGTTTATCATGTCCATGGGCCGGATGGAATGGTACGACGAACGGGGAGTGTTCAGGTCTGTCCATTAGAACGTCTATCAGCTGGGGTCTGCAATGCAAGAACCAAGTGAAGGTATAACAACCTTGAAACAGATTTTTGAGAGCGTCGATAACCGGCGTCGGAACGTCCAAGGCTTCAGCTTTAGCATGTATAGCGTCTATATGGGGCTGCAAATATGACAGCGAGGACAATGCCTGTGTCCCCGAGACACCCTAAGTTGAGAGCTTCAGGACACCGAGGGCAAAAACCCACCTGAAGCGTCGAGTTCATGAAACAGTATGTCCCAGAGACGTTGACGAGGCCAGGGTAATAGCCGTCCTCCTCCTCTTCATCCTCTTCATCCTTCCCAGAACCTAAAAGAAAACGCAACACATAAGTCCAAACCCACACCCCCAAAAAAAGAAAGAAGAACAGACTGTGATGTTCGGTAAGCCCATTCAATTGCACCTGGTCAGCCCTGGTCCTAACCGTCTTGCGGCCCTTCTTCCTTTCCCTCTTCCTACCAGCCCTCCCAGAATGTGCATTGTGACTTGAAGAAGAAGCCGACGACGACGGCGAAGACCACACCCATGGCAAATAGGATCCCAGACTCTCGAGGCCCATGACGGCGGAACCAAACAGCGAGAGGCTCTCCTTGGCGGCAGAGGCAGCGAAGAAAATGGCAGCAGGCACAGCGACAAGAACGAGCAACGGCGCGACCTGCTTAAACAAATCGCTCGAAACGAAATCAATGATCAGAATGCGAAATTCGTCCGGAAGGTGCATGGGTGCACAGGGGAAACCTTGTAAGGCTTAGTTCAACCCTCCCAGAACCCGCTCCCCCAGAGCCGGTGGCCCTGACTGGCCGAGATGGGAACATTGAGACATCTCAGCATGGCTACCTGGCGCAATGGTAGCGCGTTTGGCTTCGATGCTTTACGGCTACGGTATGCTTACCAAAAGGTTGCAGGTTCGAGTCCTGCGGTGGTCATAAGATCTCTCTATGTATCCCAAATTTTTCTTACCGTATATTAATTAGTACATCAAAGAGAACTCTTTCAACAAATTTTTACACTTTATTAAACGCACAGAAAGCACTACAAAAATATATAATTTCTATGAAACTCGCACGGCTCGTCCCCAATCGCAATCCCCTCTCCAGCAGCCACAATCTTCCGAACATCCTCATACTCATCCTCACACTCCCCACATTCACACACACACTTCCTCTCCCTCACAATAACCCCCGGCTGGTCCGTCACCTCGTCCACAAAATGGTATTCGCCACACACACCCTGTCCAAACTCGTGTGGCACATACGGGTCGCTGTCGTCGTCCGGGTTGTCGTCCTCCCGTAGGAACGGATGCGCGAGGGCCGCGGCGGGCGTTATGCGTTTCACGGACTCGGGCTCGAGGAGCTTGCCCACCAGGTCCATCGCGTGCCGGATGTCGCGTTCCCAGCTTAACTCGATGTCAGTTTGAGAGAGCGGCGAGGAGGGTCTGTCGGTCGTTCTCGCTTCTTCCATCTCCTGATCATCTTCGTTTTCGTTTTCGCTTCCGCGATGTTTGGAGGGCGAGGAACCCGGGAAATGGAGCGGTGATGATGTTGCATGCGATGTAGGAGGGAGAGGCAACTCGTCATCATTATCTAGAGACGCAAAAGTGGATTTAGTAGGCGTCTTGTGACGTGCGGACTGCCGCCGCAGTTGCCGTTCGCGTTCTTTCTCTTCCTGACGTCGAAGCTTCGCTCGATACGACGGAAGGGTGTAAGGGTACAACCGTTCATTCGGAGGTGGGGGGGTCAAAAGGTCCGGATTCAGCTTTTCTGCAAAGTCGCTCCATGATACTTGTTCCTGCGGGATGTCGGGAACGTTCGTCGCAAATTTACGAGCTATTGCAGTCATATCCATTTAGAACCAGAGATAGAGGAATGCAGGAAAGGGTTACACACCATGCAGCGTAGCCACACCTTCCATCTTCTTCCGACCAAAGATAGAGGCAAGTTCCATGAGCGCCTCGATATCATCGTTAGACTGGAACAAAGGGAATTTGCGGGTGAGGAAGAAGAGGAGGATGATCCCCACAGACCACACGTCCACCGCTAAACCGGAAGATCAACAGACATTCCATTAAGCCCTGATCGCGGAACGTACCCCCAGATTGCTGACCGCATTTGAACAGGACTTCAGGTGCACGGAAGCCGCGAGTCCCTGCACGGTTGGCTTTCATCGGCATCCTAGTGTCTTTATCAGGTACACCAACAACATGTGCAGGCATCTTGCTCTTCTTCCTTGCATCTTGCTGTCCGTCTTTGACCAATTTTTCATTGTACTGATGCTTCTTCTGGATCTGGCCATGGGGGTGATTTGCTGTAGGTTGCGTATGCAGGCAAGTACCGAGTGTAGGAGCTTTCTCGAATACCTACCCGCATCGTTCGTATGAAACAGGAGTGCGATTAGTGGGTTGGGGGACGTACCTGAGCTAGCCCAAAATCACACAACGAGCCCTGACCAGTACTTGGATCGAACAAGAAATTGGCGGGCTTGACGTCGCGATGGATGATCCCCCGTGTATGAATATCACGTAGAGCCCTCAATAGACATTGGAAATAAGACTTGATCCCTTCCATAGGCAGCGTTTCAAAATACTCCTATTCACATACCAATGAAATGAGCCTTGAGTGCAACGATATATAGCAAAGGACAAAGCTCACCCGAAAATCTTCATTCCGGTGGTATGGCATAACGATCGCGACCTGGTCTTCATGCCTGAACGCTGTGATAATCTGCGAGACATGTCTCGCACCCCTGCCCATCTCCATAATCATCAGCTCGTTGCGTATCCGTTCCGGGCCACTCGTCACGTATATCCTCTTGATAGCCACGAACACCGCAGAGCCTGGGGGTCTTGCAACCGACTGGAAATGGGCAGAGGACTCTGGAGGGTGATGGCCTAGCCATGGCGAATTGTCGTACTCATGGTACCGCAGATCGAGTGCCTTGTAGACCGAAGAGAACGTGCCGGTACCTAGTCGATCCAACAAACGGTATTCCCCTTGGAGCTGGGGCAGCGTCTCTTCAAAATCCTTCATCTCTTTCTCAATCTCCACGATCTCCTCTTCGCTCTTCTTTTCCAACGACTCAAGCTCCTCCAACTCGTCCAGCTCGAACCAGTCCTTCTCTTTCGGCCCCTCCTCTTCCTCCCAATCATTCTCCATCTCCTCGTCGTACTCTATATACGTCTCCCCGTGTGCGTCTGCATCGGGATCGTTGGTGTGAAGGACTTGATCGTCGTGCGGCACCACGTCGAGCTCGTCGTCGCTCATGTCTTCGTCAAGGTCCACCCAGTGGGGCTCGCGCGTCAGGTGGTCGGCCTGCGGGTGCCCAGGCACGATCTGGGCTATATGCTGATGATACTCTTGCAGCGGAATGTTCCTCGCAAGCGGGTCGCTGGACGGCGAGACGTCCTCTGGATGCAGCTGCGCCGTCGCCTCTCGGTAGGCCCGGTTGTAGTGGACGTTGTGTGCGTCAGAGGTGCTGGCTTCAAGCGGATTAGAAGAGTGCTGGGAAAAAAGTATAGCAGCCATCGCTCTTATAAAGAAGCAAGACCGATTGTGCCAGAAAAAGAAACAGCAAGTCCTAAAAACCAAATTTGAAATTGCCAAATTCAACTCTACACGCGACGCGACGTGATATCGAGGGCACGTGAGGGGTTCAGTGCAGCAAAGAGTGCAAAAAAATGACCACCGCAGGACTCGAACCTGCAACCTTTTGGTAAGCATACCGGAGCCGTTAAGCAATCGAAGCCAAACGCGCTACCATTGCGCCAGGTAGCCATGCTAATATGACATGCGGTGACGTCCACATTCGCAGCTTCATCAGCGGAGGCGATGCATTATATTGTCTCTTAATGAGGCGCAGCGCTCATCCTTTGATTCTACCACCACCACCACCACTCTCATCCTGCAAACAACATGGCGCTGAACTGGGCGATGCTGAATCCCAACCGGACACCCGTCCCTCTGCCCAACGAGATGACCATTACGACTGTTGATTCTGGGGTCGACGTTATCGTTACCATTCCCCCGGAATCGTCGAATTCGCACTCGAGTTCTGCGTCGTCATCGAGCGCAGCGCCCAGCTGGAGCTCGGGTAGCTCGTCTGCACCGAGCAACGCGATTGCTGCTACCGGCAGCTTCCAGAAACTCAAAGCCACAGGCCGAGTTTGGCTAACTGATCAACGGGTACGTCTCCTCTCGTAGTAGTCGCTTTGTTCTCAATCTGACCTGTTTGCCTTCTGCTTCTGGCATGTTTCTGCCTTATCTCTGTACAACTGAACCCTCTGGAATATTGGTGAAATAGTTCATCTTTATACCTGACCCAAGCTCGTCATTCGACTCTCTCTCCGTCCCTCTGCACTCAATCCTCTCAACCCGGTTCCACCAACC
This sequence comes from Coprinopsis strossmayeri, assembly GCA_900156845.1. Classification (NCBI taxonomy): domain Eukaryota; kingdom Fungi; phylum Basidiomycota; class Agaricomycetes; order Agaricales; family Psathyrellaceae; genus Coprinopsis; species Coprinopsis strossmayeri. The sequence continues at coordinate 26,773 of FTPT01000235.1, forward strand.
CACCTTCGGGTCCAACTACCTCACCTTCGAACTCAAGCCCTCCCCAGATGGGAACCTCACCGACAGCACCTCCGTCGAAATCCGGTTCAAAGATCGCGCCATGTTTGAATTCGTCAGTCTCCTCGACAAGACACGCGAACGCGCCATCTACATGAAGCGGCAGGGGGCGGAGGACGAGGAAGGGCTTCGTGAGTGATTTCCATGCGCTTCGACTGGGGATCGTCGTTTTCTTACTTTGCCCTTTTAGCTTCGTATACGATGCCGGTCGAGTCAAGCAGCGTCACTATGGTTGGAGGTGTACCCGTTGAGAATCCTCCGGGATACGATTATTGAAATTGAACACCCACCAATCCAACTGTGACCTTGCATGCAACCTGATCCCATCGTCCCCGTTGCATGCTCTCAGATTCTAAGTAACGTACCCCGTCGTCTGACATACATACCGCACCTTCTTCCTCCCACCTGCACTTCTCTCATCGGACTTTGTTCTTTCTTACAGAGGATCTCAAACAATGATCACAATCATGATTCACAAATGGACGCTGTAATATATCTATCTCTATCCATCCATTAACCTGTCATCCATTCCCTGCCTGTCAGACGTCTGAATCTGCTCATTGCTCCAAGTCCCTGCTCACTGCTCAGTTACACTCAGTTGCACTAACTTATCCGATTGCCGGCATTGCGGTTCCTTAGTTACTTACGCCACCGTCATAAATCATTTAGGTTCCGTGTTCCTTAAGGGTTCGCGGGGGCACCTTAGAATCGTTATGTCACGTCCCAGCAGCGTCGGACCATGACAAAATTCGTTGCAGAACCCCCCGAAATTCGTCAGCCTGTCCGTCATGATGTGTATGATTGAATATTCTGCTCACTAGACGGTTCCCACCTGTTCCCACTAGGAAGCACCAGGTCAACGAATGCGGAAATGATATGTAGCATCATCGTGTTGGCATCAAGCCGAAACGTCGTATCTACAGAACTTCCTTGAGCTTACTTAGACTACTTACCGGTACGTACATGCATACCTTCTCCCATCGGCAAAGTTAGAACTAGCACTCACAACCACGCTTCTCCAAATGATCTAGAGAGAGGTCGAAGAACTTCGAAATTGCGCATTGTCGCCTGAAGGGGTTTGTTCAAACCCTTTCACATAATAATCATCGCCATATCGCCGTGCCTATGGTAATAGGATATACATAGCCAACTCAACGTAAGTAAATTGTAAAGCGTTCGGCATGATTGGAGGGGGACATGATCATGACAGGCTTACTGCTGGCGGCGACACCGCGATGCCGGGGGGTGCTGCAATATAGTATATGTATCGTAGATCATATATAAGTAAGAAGAGCGTGCAGGTCGGACGTGGCGATCCTTTTAAAGGGTATCCCTCAAGCTTAGTTTCTTGAGTTCGCGATCCTCAATCACTATTCTCCTTCAACCTTCTACCGAACTCAATATTTTAATCTCGACGTCCAAAGATCTTCTATCTACTTATCTTCTACTATTAAAGGTCTAGGACGATCAAGTAAAATGGCGCCGGCCACAGCGAGACCTCAGGGAGCTCTTCTCCTCTTCCTCTTCCTCGTCCTACCATATCTAGGCTGGGTGTTCTATGACCGGAAGCGGAGGAGGGGCGGGCTGCCTCTCCCTCCTGGACCCTCAACACGCGACATCGATATTCAGAAGCTGCGCCAGTACCCTTGGCTGACGTATAACGAGTGGGGGAAGACGTATGGTGAGTCCGAGTCTAGTCTCTAGATCTCCTATATCGTCATCTCCTACACTTCACCGGTGAAGGTGTTCAACGCGTTACACCATGGCCACTTATTTAACATGAGCACTTAACACTAAGTACTAACATGTTACTACCACCACAGGCCCGATACTCTCATACACCCTCTCCCCGCTCTCCCAACCCACTGTAATCCTCAACTCTCAAAAAGCAGTGGCAGACCTCCTCGAATCCAAATCCGTCATGTACTCCGACAGGCCTATAAACTGGATGTTGGGGGAACTAGCTGGTCGGAAATGGAACGTCTTTTCCATGAGCACTCAGCATCCTAGGTAGGTGCCCTTGAGCTTATTATATTATATTTCGCGTTTTTTTTCCAATACTAACTTATATGGTATGGTCTTATGACGAACTTCGAACGTCGAACGTCGAACACGTTGGGGAATCTGAATTTTGAATTGAACTCTTTTGGTGGTTAGGTTTAAAGTGTACAGACGCTTGATGCACCATGGCCTGAATCCGAGAGCTGCGATGGGATATCGGAGCATCCAGAGAGACGAAACGATGACGCTCCTCAAGAGCTTCGCAACTAACCCTGATGATTTCATTTTATCACTAAAGAAGTGAGTTTACCTCTCTTTTTCAAGATTAATCATCCGGACTTTTTCTTATTAACACGGACTTTATATTGTGCAGATCGGCGGTCGCAGTGATGCTGAAACTGGCATACGGATTCCAGATCGGAGGGAACGACGACGAGTTTGTTAAGCTCCTTGAAGATGTGCTCGTGTTATCCATGGAGCTGAGTACGCCTGGAAAGTACCCCGTCGAGACGTTTCCGTTCTGTAAATCGTCTCGTCGTTCCTCTTTTCGGACAAACTGACAATCCCTTTTTGCAATTACGAATGGAAATCTGTAGTGAGGTTCTTACCGGATTGGTTCCCCGGCGCAGGATTCAAGAAACATGCGAAGGAGACTGGGAAGAAGATAGTTAGGATGGATAACATACCGTTTACGTGGTCCAAAAAAAAAATCGTAAGTCCTGTTCCTCGAGCTGCACATCTATTCCCGTAAACCTTAAGTGATACGTTCCAACATCGACTTGGTGAAGACATATAAAAGTTAACTACTTATAACTTGACAGGCAACGGGAAAACACGTCGAGTCGTTCATTTCGAAGCTGCTTCATTCTGAGACGCCTTATATCGATCCAGACGAGAAAGAAGATGTGTTGACTCGGTGCAGTTCGGCGTTGTACGTCGGTGGAGGAGATACGGTACGTCTTTTCCCTAGCCTACCCCTTCTCATTCTAACCTTCCGCTGACAATAACTGATTAACCTCACCCAGACCGTCTCGGTTCTCACAACATTCATGCTCGTCATGCAGCTCCACCCGCACATCCAGAAACGCGCGCAAGAAGATATCGAGCGCGTGGTTGGGCCGAGGCGCTTACCCACCTTTGAAGACGCGGAGCAGTTGCCGTATGTTAAGGCTGTTATTAAGGAGATTTCGAGGTGGGGGCCTGTGGCGCCTTTAGGTGAGCCTTCATCCCTTCTTGCCGTTAAACCAGCTGACAATGCTAACATGACACTGACCACTGACACGCTTCGTAATAGGCTTGCCGCACCGCTCGACGAAGGAAGACGTCTACGAAGGATATTTCATACCCGCAGGCACGAAGATTATGGCTAATATTTGGTGGGTTTCATTCCCGCTCCCTTCCCCAAACCTTCACACCCCAAGTTTGCCTGCTGTGCTGAAACCTTGCCCTGATTACTTAGGGCAATCGCACACGACGAATCGCTCTACCCGGACCCATTCACGTTCGACCCCGACCGACACCTAGGCGACAACCCTCAACCCGACCCGTTCGATTTCGTGTTTGGATTCGGGAGGAGGAGGTGTCCAGGTGAGATATCACCGTTATTATTTATCAATTTATCTCTTCATTTCGCTTCGGCATAATTTTTTGATCATGACCTTCCTATCCTGGTAACACACCTACCCAATTCGTCGTACTCACCACCCGGAATTTGCAGGAATGCATTTCGCTGAGACGTCATTGTTCTTGACTATATCTAACATTCTCGCTGTTTATAACATCTCGAAAGCGGTGGATGAGCAAGGGAGGGAGGTTGAGCCGAAGGTGGAGTGGTTGAGTGGTCTCACGAGGTCAGTCGACGTTCTCTCAAATCGTGCTCAACCTGACTATCTTATATCTTTCAATTGGAACAAAGCCATTTGGCACCTTTCACTTGTCGGATAACCCCTCGGTCGGAAGAGTTGTTGGGGATTGTTATGGAGCACGAGGAACCCACACCGGATAGGATCAGTATTGCAGACGAGGCGGAAAGTTAATTAGAGTCGGATTCAGCAAACCACTATTTTAGGGATTGTGGCATAGGACTGGTACCGGCGTATTCGCCGGAGAATCAGATGTATACCTTTCCAGATACGGAATAAATGAAAAACGACGATAGCAATGTCTGTACTGTATAGCTGCACAGCAAAGGTTTTTGGGAGAACGAAGATGATCGAAGTAGTATAGGTCAATAGGGCTTGAACCGTCTCGAAGCTCTGAGTTTTTCGACCTTGGCTTTGTCTTCTTCCCATTTTTTCTTGAGATTGATGAGTTCTGTACGACAAGGGTCAGATTTAATGAGCACACCGGAAAGCAGAAACACATACCTGATCTCTGCTTCTCCGCTTTCTGGAAAGCATAGAACCCTTCCTTCTCCTTCTTCTCCTTCTTTCTTGGCCTCGTCCTCGCACTCGCCCCGGTCCGCTGGAACTGTTTGCTAGCGACGGCAACGCCTCCACCCAACGTCTTGCCGTACGCTCCGCCTCTCGTAACCAACGTGAAGCCGTCTTCGTCGACGATAGCTTCGCCTTTGCGGTACCGCGACTTCTGCTTCTCTTTGGCAGCGTTGTACTCGAAGAGTTCCATGTAGCTGTCCACATGTTCTTGTATCGAGTCCAGGGGAGGTCGGAGATTCGAATAGACAGCGGCGTAGTGCGCCAGCCCGTGTGGCCCGTCTTCTGACGATGAAGACGGCCACGACCGAGGTTTCGACGAAGAAGAAGAGGAAAGAGAGAGAGCACGATCCAGGGACGATTCGTCGAGGAAGACGACATACGCCGTCAACCCCGTCTTGCGTATTGTCCGATGAGGCTTGCAGGGCAGTTCAACGACTTTCGGAGGCTCTTCCTTTGCAATCTTTTGGCGTTTTCGGGCGTGGTCCGATGATGAAGGTCCTTCGTTGTCCAAATCCATCTCTTCGTCCTCGTCCTCGCCCTCACTCTCCTCGCTCTCGTCCCCATTACTGTTCTGCAAATCTTTGACATCAAAATCCAAGATAACCTTCTCTACCGTCCCAGCTGGCTTAAAGAACTTGACGAGCTCGCGGTCGGTCGCATCTGGAGGAACGTTGACGAGGAAAAGAGTCCGGCCATTCGGTAGGTGCTTTTGCTGCCTCTGCTTCTGGTCTTTTTTGGTGCCGGATACGTGCGGCCGTGCGTATATATAGTGAACGGTTGATTTGGAGTACGAGACCGGGATCACGCTGAACCCGTTCACTTTCTGGGACGAGGGGGACGCGGCGACCATTTTTGTGATTTCGGAAAATGGCAGAGGAATTTGGGGATGTGTTTGGGGAGTATTTGGTGTTGATTGGTTTAGAGACGTTTGGCCGCGGGGGACCCCGCGGCTCAGCCCTGCCGTTCTATCACTACGATCAATTTGGCGATACCCTAAAGAGCACCGTAAAACTCGTTGGACGGCCTTTCTTTGTCGTGACACTGGGCGATGATGTCTGGGATAACGGTTTCTGCCCCGACTATACCGCAACACTGACTACCATCTACCTTATTCCTGGCTATCGGCTTTGAATATAGGACACTGTACTGGATAAAGGCACTTCAAACGATCAATTCATTCCCGACTGTAGCGGTTTTGTTCCCCTGTCTGCTTGAACGACTTACTCCATGATCTGCCTCCCCTGTTGGATATGCGGCAATGGTCTAATGAATACAATCTATCTCTGACCCTCGTATGCAAATGGGGAAGTAAGGGGTCAGCCCGGACTGGGCGGCATACTCTTGCTTCACACTCCTATGGAGAAAGGACTATAAAGCCTTGAACTTCAAAGTGCAAAGACAATAATACCAAGTATTCTCGCATTTTTAATTCGCTCTCTGCTTGTGGTGCTACCATGGCTCCTGCTACACTCACCGACGAAAAATACGGCCACAAAACGATCAGCTCAGCCTATGCCGGCGTCTTGATCTACTGGTTTGCTGCTGGTAAACCGTTCGATCCTCTCCCTCGCTTTCACTATCAATTTACACCGGTTCAGGAATTCAAACGTTCATGGCTTTACATGCAGTCTCTATCTACTTCACCCTTCCGAAGAAAACTCGAAAGCCCAAACGTCCTTTCATAGTCCTGATCCTCTTAATACCTATGCTGTTCCTTGCGGTTGCTATTTTGTCTGGCATCAAAGTAGGGAAGCCGTTGGTGAAGGCAATTGAAACCTCCGACGGCGATCTCTCCAAGTTCTATATTCAGGTGTTCAACAACCTTAATCATAACCCGACCCAAATCGTGAACGGTGTTATGATTTACGGATTAAACGTTGTCGGAGATGGTATTCTGGTATGTGCGCGAATCCTCCGACCTCGATTTTGCCGCTGATCTCAGTCCCAGTTGTATCGTTGCTATGTCATTTATCAGCACCGACTTTGGGTTTTAATCTTACCTTGTCTGACCTACCTCACGTCTATCGGTCCGTACCCTTCCCCTTGTTTCATGCACCACAATTGTCTAACTTCCGGTCCTTTCGGGTAATACTTACTATTAGGCCTCGTCATTTTTCTCCTAGTCATCATTAACCTCGACAAACCCAGTATCCCTCTCCTCCAAATAGCGTTGATTTCTTGGCCCGCTACAGCCGTGGCGACGAATGTTCTAACGACGGCGATAATCTCGTACCGGCTCCTCCGGATGCGATGGAAGATCATCAAGCTGCTATCTCCGTCTCCTTCCTCGACCGCGGGGTCGGATTCCCCACTTCCGGCCATCAAGGTGTCTCCCCCTTCGCATCTCAGGACGTACACGACGGCAGCGTCGATCCTCATTGAATCGGCACTTCCTTTGTCCGTCGTTGGCATCATTGCCTGTGCGATTCTGGGACCCAAGACTGTGAAGCTGAGCTCGGCGGCGGTGCCTCTGTGTATCTGGGGCGCTTTTGCGGTTAGTCCTTCCCTTGCTCTGCTTACGGATGGTTTATTAAACAACCAAACCTTTTTACTTCTTATTTACAGGCGATCTCCCCTCAGCTTATTATCTATCGCGTCATTACTGGGCAGTCGTGGGCAAGTCATAGAGAGACAACTTTGGATTTCGACATGTGTGATCAAGATGGGAGTGGACGTGGGTTCGGGCCTATTGCGTTCAATACTGAGCAGGGCATACCGTCGGCTCGACGGCCAGAGTGGGAAGACTCGGCTAGTTATTTGAATACCTCGAGGGACTCGGAGCATGAAGATGTTGAAGTCCGTGGCGAAGGAGAAGAGAAGAACAAAGGAGCGGGAAATTTTTAATTAGCTAGACAACGGTGCACGGTGCTGAACCTCATTCTTGAAATAGTCTTCTGTGACAACAAATAATTCTTTATTGACTGTGGGTCCAAGTACAATGCAAACTCAGAGAGCACCCAAGACAACGGACAGAAGTAGGCAGTTGGTAGTATTGATATACACCCCGTTGTGCTGGACTGTTCAGATGTCATCATGAACCAAAGCCAATGCAAACTTGGAGGACTTTGCAACTTAAATGAAGGGCGAGACAATGGGCATCCCCAAGGCCTCAATTCAATTTGTTCCGGTTTGTCTTGCTGCAGAATAACTTCCCACATGCCTTCCATATAATCGCGAGCTGCCGTCCCATCAATATTTGATCTCTGAGTCCCATATTTGGTAAAATTGTAACTTGATGGGTTCAATGGAGGTACATGGATGACTCTCTCTGGGTTGGTATCCAATAACTCATCTCATATAGTACTGCAATTCCTATTTAAGGTCTATGCAACCTTTGGGACAGTCGTTTCCAGATTCCAGACATATCTAGATGACGTGTTGTGAAAGGCAGGTTTGGAGACGATTTACAATTGCGTCATGACCAACTTCCACTGCCAAATCCAATGTAGTCTTTTCATCCCTCCCCACAACGTCAACATTGATTCCAGGATATCTGAGCAACTTCTCCACCACCGTCTCGCGACCACAAAATGATGCTAACATGAGCGCGGTAGTCCCATCGTTTGCAACGGCATTAATCAGGATCCCATCTGATGCTAGGAGCTGTTCCACCACGGCAACGTGGCCTTCGCATGAAGCCAGAATCAAGGCGGACGCTCCATCGTCTCGTGATAGATTGATGTCAATACCGGGAGAGGCAAGGAGATGCTGGACAACTGTTTCGTGACCTTCAAACGAAGCGAATGTCAAAGCAGTTTCTCCGTTTTTGTCTTGCATGTTAACGTCGATCCCGGGGGACACTAGCAGTAACCCCACAATAGTGTTGTGACCATTCAAAGAAGCTAGCATGAGAGGGGACTGGCCGCCCGGTCCCTTTGCATTAACATCAATGCCGTGGAAGTCAAGCAGTCGTCGTACCACCGTGTGACGGCCATTTCGCGCTGCTAATGCTAGTGCGGTGAGTCCTCGATTGTTGATTCGATTGACATCGCTTCCAGACATGTCTAGCAATCGTGCTACAGTTGCTTCGAGGCCATTAGCCGATGCCAACAAGAGAGGTCTCCGTCCCAAGTTATCCACAACATCAACCTTGATGCCAGGATATTCGAGCAGCATCAGAGCAATGGCATCATATTTCTCCATTGTACCAGTCCCGCCGTCACTTTCCTTTCGAGTCCACAATTTGAACTCGTCCGGTGTCCAACTCCCGTCATGATACGGGTACCTGGACAACGGATAGAGCTCGTCTGGAAAATCTTCTGAAGGGTCACAAAGAGTCGCGAGGAGTAATGCAGTCCTTCCATCCTTGTCGGTGACATTCAGATCCGTCGCCGGGAAGCTGAGGAGCTTCTGTACGATTTCAACTTGCCCCTCTTTTGATGCATGCATCAGGGCAGTCTTCCCCCACACTCCGTCACGCACATTGACATCCATCGCGAGCGAAGGGTCCTTCAAATCCTCGTGTGAGTTGTCATCAGGAGGCGTGCTTTTGGGATTATCTATGGGATGCTGCTGGCCAGTGACAGCGAAGTTGAGCAATTGATCCACGATTTCTTCATGGCCTTCAGCGGACGCAGCCATCAACGCAGTAACTCCACCCATATTTGCGACATCCACTCGAATTCCTGGTACACGCAACAGCCTTCCGAGTATATCCCTTCTCCTGCGGAAATAGAAAGCATATGTAAAGGCGCTGTCCCCGGGCCTTGCCTCTAAGTTCACATCAATTCCATCTAAGGCGAGCAGAATGTCGATCGTGGCGTGTCTGCCATTCTCAACGGCATACATGAGAGCCGTAGCTGGAATGGAGCCCACAGAAATTGCGTTGCAACTGATGCCGTCGATTTTAAGCAGCCGTTGAACCACCTCATCGTGACCCATATAAGATGCCAACATTAGTGCAGTCATACCCTCGAAGCCCGCTGTTGTCGAGTTGACTTCAGGACGACCGAGCTGATATATCGGATTTGCTACGATCAGTTGATCGAGATATTGACGAAGATGGTAGACCGAAGCGAGGTGCAAAGGTGAGGTAAGACGGTCCAGCTCCTCTGAAGACAGCGCCGGTGAGGCGAGGTGAACTGGTAGTGAAGGAAGAAACCTGATTGTACAAGGGAAGGTATGGCACTGTCGCAGGAATTGGAGAACAGTGTCATGAAAGAGAGGGCGGCCATCCGATTCATTGACGTGGAAACCCCACCATTGATACGCGTATTCGAGGAGAGGGTTGCTGACAAAAAGGTTGTGAAGGTCTTTGAATGCCTTGACCGGGGAGTCCAGGAAGTTGCAGGCAAGGAAGCATTGCATGCAGACCCGTGCAATAAGCTCATGTGGGCGAGGGTTAAAGTCCGAAAGCAGAGCAGGGAGAAAGTCCTTGGCCGTATAATCTAAGCACATAAAAGGTTACAATGGCTCCAGGACGCCAAATGGGCACCACTTACGCACAAGTCGGACTATTCTGCTTTGTTTCTCAATAGTAACGAGCCCACAACATACCACCTCAATGGAATCTTCGTCAACGAGGCGGTCTTCTTCAAAAACATGGGTCTCGGGACATGTGGCCGCAGCGTAGAGCAGTTCGTCAACCGTTAATCCTCGCTGAACGTAGACAAGCCACAAGAGAATTGTCTTTGCAAGGCTGGCATGCTCTTCCGACTACTTCTCGATTCGTTGGATGGTAGCGGCGTACATATCCCGCAGAGTCGTTGGGATTCGTTCCAATTTCGCGCGGATATCCTTGATACTCAAACAATGCCTAAGCATTTCGACCTGAAGTGCGGCATGAAGAAACTTATAGAGTGAATGAGAGATTGCAAGGAGAGGAGTATAGGCGGGCTCACATTCCATTTGCTTTCTCCAATATCGCAGAAACGATCTCGTCCTTCAATCTGTGTTTATCGAGCACCTTTCGGAAGCTCGAGTAGCGGTTAATATTATCCATAATCAAGAGGAGTATGTCATCCTGATGAGCCTCGATGGGGAAGAATACGGCCTCGGGGAGAACCGATTCCGACTTGTTAACCGGGCGCGAGGTGAGGATGAATTTGGCGTCCAAACGTGATACAGCATTGGTCAAGTCAAATTGGGTCTCATCTTTCGCCTCATCCAGGCCATCGATGATGTAGAGGCTGAGGCTGAAGTGTTGGGAGAACTCCTGCAGAAGGTTCAAGAGTTCAGTTTCGGATAGATGTGTGTTTTCCCGAACATGGCGAGCGTAGAGTGGCTCGACGATGGCGAAGAGGGATGCATGCCGCTCGAGCTGTTGCCTCACGAGCGCTGCCAGTACTTCCGTCGCAGACAAGGGGTCTGTGTACCTGCAGTAGGTGTATGCAAGAGATACATCGTGTAGCGTTGCTGCAAGCTCCTCAAGGTATTCGATGATGGTCGATCTAGTCATCATTCCGAAATTAGTAAGAGACAGGGAGAGCGTTCAAGAAACGTACGCAAGGATAGTCTTTCCTGCTCCGGCTAATATTATTCAGAAATAGAAATCGTGAAAATGACATTGAAACCGTAAAGCAAATGACCCACGTATACCTATTCCCCACAAGGTCCCACCCTTCCGTTTCAACCAGCTCTGGAACAGCTCTGTTTCCAGGAACCACTTTCCTGTCCCCGGCGTTCGTTTCTTCAATGTATCCAGTTGATAATCGCGGTAGTTGATCTCCGAAATCCATTCAAGTATCTGTAAGTCCTTACTCTCTTTCATTTATATATGAAGATCATTGGATCTGAATAGAATGAATTGGTACGGACCATCTCTCGGGGGTGCCGGATGGACGTTGTATACAACAGTGTTGCTGATATTCGTAACGTGGGTGTCGCGCCCAGTGACATTGAATGTACCACCGCTCACTTCTACACCCTGAGCGCCGTGAAATGCAGAGGCCATCCCCGCCTCCTGCGAATTCTATCGTCCTGTTAGCGAATACATCCGAGTCTGTGCCGACATCTGCCTAATTTACTCACCATCCAAGAGATACTGTTGCCCATAGCGGAGCCTGCTAGCGCACTAGACTCAAATCTAAGCAGAAGGTGCCATCGATGAGATATATGAAGGTCTCATGCATTGAACAACCGATGCTGATGTTTCACCCCGCAGACCCTCCCTCCCGAGCCAAATCCCCTTAATTCTTGCTCATTCAAGTCGCACTCGGTATCCGCGACACAGTCGGACTTTTCGGGGGGTCAGGAATAACCCACCACAGAACAATAAGAGCGCCCGTCATCCCAACCAACCTACAAAACCAAAACCTCGTAGGTAAGCGCCCAACCCCACAAAATAAACACACCACGAGCAATTCGCAACGATCATTGCTAGCGAAACGCCGAAATTGAGAAAGGTACACTCACAAAGGATTCAAACTCCAAATCCCACTCCTCTGGGCAACAGTGCCAGTAATAAACGGCACAAGCGCGCTGCCAGCCTGACCGAACCCCGCAATCCAGCCTATCGAGCTGGTGAGGATCGTGCGGGGGAGGATGCGCGAGGTGTGGTTCATCGCGATGGGATACATCGGGCCTAGGAGCAGGCCGACGAAGGAGACGGCTACTGCGTCGCCTATGAGCGAGGGGACGAGCCAAACGACGAGTTCAAGGCTGTCACGTTTAAGCGAAGAGTTCAGTATTAGCATAAATATAGATTTAGAGTGGCGTATTGAGATAGAATTTAATTGAAGACGCACCCGAGAGCGAGGAGAGTGTAGATGTATACGACTAGCCGTTCTCCAACCTATATATCATGTTAGAACGGCCGAATTCAAAAAAGTGGATACCTCACCTTCTCATTAACCCACAAAAGTACGATCCGTCCCAACGTAAGACCTCCATAGAACCCAGATGAGATGTACCCAGACGATGGGCCACCATTCCGCTCTTCGATAATGTAGGTTACAATCCAGCCTAGGGTGAATATGAGCTAACGCTTGAGTTAACTTGGGTGGGTGAACATATCGACGCACCTCCGATAGTAACCTCAACTCCGACATACACCAAACTAAAGAATGCGAGGAAGTGGACGGCGGGGGTCTTCATGACTTGATTGAAGTTGCTATTGGCGCTTACATTCGTGCTTGTGCTCGGCGTATTGGTTGGAGTACTCGTAGTCTTCTCCGATTCGTCAGGACTGTTCTCGTTCTCATTGGTCGTTTCGCTCCTCTCATCTGCCCTCTTCTCGTCAAGATTTCCAGACGAACCATCTTGATGATGCCAGTCAACAGGTTCTCCAGCCTCCCTCAAATACTCTGCGATCCAATCAACCTTCAAGTCGTACCAGGAATTGAATTGAGACATATTCACCTTCCTGGTCCCGAAATCGAAACACGCCAACCACAAACACCGTATTCGAGAGTGCGAGTCCGAGGGAGACGAGGTAGTGCAGCGACCACCTTTTCCCGGGTAGTTGAGAGAATTGGGTTGAGATGAGGGGGGCTATTAGCGCGCCTATGCCTGTTCGTTGGTTCGAGAGGTGTTGGTGAATGAGAGGAGGTAAGGTAATGTAAGGTAAGTAAGAGTGAGAGCAAGGCGATGAGAGTGTTAATAGAGGAGAACGGAGGAGATGAACACACCGTACGCCGCATGCAAAATCCCCATCTTCGCCTCTGCGTTCTCTGATAACGCAGCTACGAACCCGTTCGACTGGGCATCCTAGATAAAAGGTAAAACGAGTTGGTAAAGGAGACATGTCGCTAAAGGAGAAATGACGAGATCAAGGCGTCAAAAAGACGAGACCGAGATATGAGATAGGTCGAAGCCATGAAATGAAAAGGAGAGACTAAGAGATACGAAAAGACGAGAGTAGCAGAAAGGCGAGACTAGGGAGTAAAAACGACAAGATCAAGGTACGAAAAAGGCGCGACCAGGACACGCAAACAAACTTGACGAGAACGAGAAATGAAAAAGGTGAGCTCATGAGGTTAGAAAACGACGATACGAATATATAATATAGAGCATATACGGGGACGTAGGACGTACCTGCAAAGCAAGTCCAGCCCCATTCAAGAAATTCACGGCGACAAATGCCGGGAAGGGCGGTGCTGAAGCTTGGACGCTGTAGGTTATAACCTGCATCGCGGCACCTAGCGCCAAAGTCTACGTCGCATTGCAAGCAGATTAATTATTAGGCTGAGGGCAACATGGAATAGAGGACAAGGACGAGGAGTAAACGAACCTTCCCTAGACCGATTTCAGGCCCGAGCCACATGTTTAGTACAGCGCCGGATATAAAGCCCTACCAAACGAAGTACAATACAGTGTTGTGTTAGTACTAGGGCGGGGAAATTAAAGAAGAGGAAGAAGGACATACGACGCATGATATCACGAATAATAAGGAGACGACTGTATAGCCCACCTAATCATCGCGTTAGCTACACCCCCTCGCAATTAAACTTAATCGTTATAACTTCAAGTAGAAATTACTTCGGTATATATTTCCGAAAGATGTATAGGGCATTAGCAAGAAAACTAAGTAAGTACTCACATCATAGACTTCTCGGATCCGAGGTAAGAGCGGACCAGTTGTGCCGTCGTTCCACCCGGTTACGACTAGACACCAACATAGAGCGAGAAATTGGAGGAGGGAGGTGCGTTTTTGGAGGGGTGTTTTGGTGAGTTTTCCGGTGGTTTCTCGTGAGGGTGAAGGTGAGGGTGAGCTTCGTGTCTGTTCCGGTGAGGGTTTCTTTTCGAGTGAGGGGGAGGGGGAACACGATACGGGTTCTACGATAGTTTCTATAGGGCTTTTAGAGTCCGGAGAAGGAGGTTACGAACCGTGTGGATGCGGATCTTCGGAGGGAAGAAACCGTGATTGTGTCATAGAACCGTGAGTTGACATTGTCGAACGTGGAGAATCAAAGCCTGGGGAAGTTAATTAGGCACGCTTGATTAAGAGAAAGACGAACTAAAGAGGAGAGAAGATACTTGTTTAAGTATCATGAGATATCAGAGTCTCAACTCCTCCCCGAGGCCCCTTAAGCTCTTTCGGCTGCCCTGAACCCTATCTCAAGGGTCACCTGTCAATTACAGCATGCGATTATCATTGTAAGCACAATCCGGCGACGGTGGACACGCTGCGTTCCCGTCTCAGGAGTCACAAAGAGAAAGAAAAGAAGGAAGGAAGTACGGTGACTTACGAGATTCCCGTCATATTCCGAGCAGGATTCCAGTGCCCGCTAAAAAGTGCGGGTGGAGGCCAGCGAGGGATTGTGATTGTGACTGTTCGAGAGATGACTCGTATATGGTATAGTGGATCTTGGATCGTGTTGTGATATGACATGGCCCCATTTGTAGTGAGGCTCCCGGGCCGTCTATGGAAATCTCGAGACCTGTTTAAGCGCTATACTCCTATTATATCATGCTACTGAAGGTCTGGGCAGGAGTGGATTCAAAGACAGTTACTTTATAAAACCTGTACATTAAATTTTCCAGGAATAATTACCAGAGCCAGCTGACTCGCGTGAGCATCAACATAGCTGATGCACAATGCTCGCGTAGCTGTAAGTATGTACGTATGATACGGTTCAACTGGCTGTTAAGGCGAAAGCGGCTTTATACGCCGGAATGGCCTTTCCGAAGGAAGGATTGCACCCTGCACGTACCTACTCAGGGTGATGAAGAGAACGCACGAACCGTGTTCGTATATAGTCACCGGTACCGAATTTCGGCACCGCCTCATGGAAGGTGAGGTTCCCAACTCAGCTTATCACGACACAGGTGAGGTCTACTCGAGGGTGGGGCATTTCGAAGGCACGGATCTCGGGTCCTGTGCCGTTCGAACTTAATTTAAAAATGGTGAACTGCCTGAGTGTGCATGAGAAGGCGTCAACAAAGGGACACCCTCGAGGCATTACATGGCGTCCAGGTCTGCCCGGAGGCCATTTCTATGTCCATGAGACCGATAAATTCACACTCAAGAAGAAGCGCCCAACAAACCACAGGCCAAGATCGGAGAGATCGGAGTGCGAATCATGAGGCATGAATGGCGCGACTTTCCGTTTCGCTATGACAGTACTCAGCCTTGCTCAGCGCACTCTCCGTCACTACTGTACATTCACTCTTTGACACACTAAACCGGAATGTATGTCTACCAAAATAATCCAGAACCCGTCCTTCCTCAACGCCAACCCGAAACTACCTCGAGCATGAAACCATTCTACATAACACCAATCTTCTACCCCAGTGCCGTCATCGGGCACCTATAGTGATAGGCGGCACGATCGCGCAGCACCAGCGCCTCATCGAGCCAGGGCGAGAGGTGAAGCTTTGGTGGGGCGGACGAGCATGAGATGAAGATCCAGCAAGCTGCTGTGCGGGCTGGCGCTGTTCAGGGCCAGGGAACCCAATGTGTTGGGGTTTTGTAACGAGTTGAGCGAGGTGTTAAAGGTTCGTGTTTCTTGTTTCTACAGCTGAGGAGGGTAGATGTGGATGTGTACTAAAGATGGTTATATACAGAACTTTTCGAAGAAAGGAAACACGAGTTCCCATGGACAATGCAAGGCTATCCTTAAGAGGCCGTCTGGGTGAGTCTCTCTCCCCGCTCCCCCTGCTATCTGTATGGGACCATGTAGTGACGCTCCGCACTCTGGGACGCGCTTGTCCCATCCAGCATTACTCCTCTTCATCCATCGTCATGCCGGGGTAGTACAATGGCGTCGTCTTCCAGATGCTTGGTGCAAGTGCACCGAAGGTGGCTTTGTGGCAGGCATCTCAATCTTGTGGTTACAACTGCATAAGGTTGACGAGGGGCGCACCTGTATCCAACGACCCCGACCTGTGCGTGGGTGAATGCTCCGTCTTCCACCTACTGGTCTCACATCACCCTATCTTACATCACCTCTTTCCACCTCCACCTTTGCATCATGCACCATCAAAGGTCTGAAGACTGGTGGCTGGCCACCCAACTTCCAAATCATTGGCAAGGACATGTACTGTCCTGGATGGTGAACTCAAGAGTTTGATCACCACTGGCTGGATACCTGGATGAAATATATGTTTGCTGCTGTCCATGCTTCCTCTTTGCAAAGATAATGTGCTGTTGTGGCCTAGTCTCTCACAAAATGCCCAGCTGCGACAAGGTGAGATTGAGAATGTGCTGTCTGCCCATCCAACACCATGTATTGAAATGGTATACCCCTCTCTTTTTTAACTTGGTTATTGTAATGAATGTAGACACAGTCTGGAGGTTCAAAAATCAGCTGTGCTTCCCTGGACCTTCTGAGGTCTTCCACTGGTTAACTGTGCTCTTGAATGTGGGTAGCTTCAACTTCTCAGCTGGAGCAACTTGGCTGGTAGAAAACAGCATGGTGGATTGTCTGTGCAGCATGGACTAGTATGTTACATCTCCACATTCAGCATAACCAGCAAAGCTTGAGCTTGATGTTCCCCAGGGACTCAAATTCTGTCCCTATGAGCCTGTCTGACTGTAAGTCATGGCTAGAAATTGAACAGCTGCAAGCTAATATACTCACCCTTGGCAGCCATTCAGGCTCTAATAAATGGGTTGCCTATATTGCCAATGCTATTAATCATGTGATTTGTGTGGTTGTGAAAGGACAGCCCAATGCTTTGATGATCACTGCAAATTGTTTCTTATGGACCTTATGCTTTCTCATTGTCTGGCCTGTTGAGTTGGCTGTCTTTGTAGCTGTTTTGTCCTACAGCTGCTTCTGAGTGTAAGTTGGTTTCATGGGCCTTGGGTGGTATGATGTGGTGCTGGGGCCAGTTCAGATGTTTCTTGAATTTAGATTACTACCTGTTTGTGCTGCCACAGCATTTGATATAGTAGTAGGAAAAAAGCAAAAGTCAAAATATGTAACTTGATGCATTTAAAGGTCTGCATATTCCTTTGGTCATCTTTGGGGTACATTTTTGTCATTAATTCTCTTTATTGGACATTCTGTCTTATGCATGGGAACTTTTATGGGCTTATCCAGTCACTCTGTGTGGCATGATTCAAGCTTGAATATTATCAGTCTGCATGTTGTCATTGGAGACCTGTACCAGCAGTGTCATAAAATCATAACGAT